>PITA01014993.1:0-51653 GCA_004023965.1 Spilogale gracilis | reverse complement strand
AACCTCGGAGAGGTGCTCCTTCCCCCACATGTGCACTGGCCCTTCCACTCCGCTCTCCTTTCTCTGCCAGGCCCCGGGCACCCAGCGGTGTAAGGAGAGGAAAGTAAGGGACTAGAAGTACTGCACACACGTGTGTGGCTGGAATACGTGGCTGCTCACAGAAAGACTGGAAGCGTGGGTGATGAGGTGTGAAATGCAGTAGGAATTTCTATCTGCAGTGCTTTATTTTTTTAAAGAAGTATATTGAGAAACTAAGGTAACATTGCTAAAAATACTCACCTCCTATGTAGAGAAGGGGCTGTATTTAAAATTGTGACAGGCAGCTCAGTTTAAAGCACTAAGCATAGATTTGCTGTATGTTCTTTTACACAGCCCTCTTCTGGAGACCGTAAAAGGTTCCAATGTGTACTTACCGAGTGCCAGAAACATGATGACGGCTTTTTCATCTCCTTAATTTGCTCCCTTTCTCCTTGTAATAACAAATGATTCTACCGGGGATAAAATATTCTTGCTCATAGCTGAACTTGGAAATACTGGTACTATCCCGTCTGTCACTCAAAGGTAAACGTCAAGATGACCCCCAGATGGCTAAGAAAGCGGGGGATGCTGAGATAGCTTTGAGGACTCTTTTCTAAGAAGAGTGCAAAATATTTCTGATACACAAGGAGGTTGGGTGACAGTGTGGTGACCACCTGTCTAGCCAACATCCAGCTGAAGAAATCAAACATTTGTGCAGCGTGCTGTCTGTGCCCAAACTCTCCTCCACGATGGTGCCTCCCTCCCTCCGGGGAGCAGCTCCTGCTCTGGATTTGGGTTTCTCATCGTTGTAACAGTTCTTTATTCTTTTCCATGTTACTGTTTACTGTGCCACTAACTTACCTGTGGTCTTGTTTTTAATGTGTAAAAACCGTTACGTAGGTTGCTGTAACTATCCTGCAGCTCATTTCACTGGGCATGATGTTAGCAATCACGTGGACAATCGAGATCTGTCTGGTGTGTTTCTTACTAGGGAAGATGGGTGGCTTTTGCTGAGGTTCGTGGCTTCCCTTACTCATCCTTGGACAGGCGTGTGCATCCACTTCAAAGATGTGGTACTCACTGTCCCCTCAGCCCAGAACATTCCCCACCAGCATATTTACACTGCCTGTTTCTTGCACCTAAGCCCCTACCACCTCTCACCCCATTCAACACTACCTGTTCCCCTTCCCTGCTTACATTTCTTCATATTAAACATTTACTTCTTTATGTTTGTTGCCCTCTGCCCCACCCAGACAATATCCGCTTTGCTTTTTTTCCCCAGACCCCAGCTCTTAAGACTGTGCCCAAGAAATATTTAAATGAAGGAGAGATTGATTGATTGATTGATTAAAAGATTTTATTTATTTATTTGAGAGAGAGAGAGAGCACAAGTAGGGAGAGTGGGAGTGGGAGAAGCAGGCTTCCCGCTGACTAGGGAACCTGATATGGGGCTCAATATGGGACCCTGGGATCGTGACCTGAGCCCAAGGCAGACGCTTAATGACTGAGCCCCCCAGGTGCCCTGAAGGAGAAATTTAAAATAAAATAGGAGGCAATCCCATGAATTAGCGAAGGAAAAATCTCAATCTTTAACATTTAGTTGATCTGATTTCATTAAAAGTGATTTAACTGTAAGTTGTAAATATAACCCTAAAAAGTGAGACTCCCCACTGAGAAAGCTTGCCTGTACAGCTTGCGGATCTTCTTGGGATGTAAAAGAATGGGCCTGCTTGCCGAGTCAAGGCATACGTCACGAGCAGTGTCATGCTTCCAGAGTGACAGTTGGGTTCCAGTCATTGTCAATTAACTTGGACTTGGGATTCTTGATGCTTGTTAAAATATAGTCATTTACCCCCTCCCCAAGAATTAACACTTCCACATTGTCAATATCTTTCCAGACACACCATCTGGCCTGCCCCTTTTTTTCCCCCCTTCCAATTTTAGCACAGTCTAATGTAAACAGGGTTGTTGTTTTTTTCTTACCAATGAATATTCCATTGTCTTGTAATTTAGAATATAATTTGTACATCTCTCATTTTCACTCTTTGTGCTGGGAAAATCAAGGAGTATTTGGTTTTTAATTCTGAGCTCTTCAGTGAAATATCAAGTAGATAAGTGAGGTTTTGATTAGGCATGCATTCTAATTAAAGAAAACTGAATGATAATTTTTCTTTTGAAATATAGTAGGATATTATTGTGAGGTATAAAGATAGATATTTTTGTTTTTATATGTGGCAAAATCATAACTAGTTTTAAACAATTTCTTATCCAAAAGAAAGTTTTCATTACTGCCTTATTTCTATTTCTTGATAGGAAATTACATTTTTCTCTAAATATAAGTATCAGGTCTAGATGAGACTTTCTACCTTTCAAGAAGGTAGAAATCCAGAATTTCTCCCTGTTTAGCTCCAGGTACTTGGTGTTGGTGAAGTTGAATGGTCTTTCTTTTGTAAATTTGTTTTCAGTTACGGCTAAATTTTGAACGACACAGCGAAGGTCCACTTAATGTGAATTTTTTCTGATGATACAGTAGAGTACTGTATATTTTCTCTTGCTTCTGATTTTCTTCACATTTTCTTTTCTCTGGCTTTATTATAAGAATGCAGTATATATAGTACGTATTACAAAATATGTGTTAAATGACTGTTTATGTTCTTGGAAAGGCCTCTAGTCAGCAATAGGCTGTTTGCATTTAAGTTTTGGGGGAATCAGAAGTTTTTTGTTTTTTTTTTTTAAGATTTTTATCTATTTATTTGATTGAGAGAAACACAGCTAGAGAGGGAACACAAGCAGGGGGAGTGAGAGAAGGAGAAGCAGGCTTCCCGCAGAGCAGGGAGCCCGATGCGGGGACTCAATCCCTGGGTCTCCAGGATCATGACCTGAGCTGAAGGCAGTCGCTTAACCAACTGAGCCACTCATGTGCTGGGAATTAAACGTTTTACACAGATGTTCGACTGTAGAGAGTGGTTGGTGCCCATGACCCTGACGTTGTTCAAGTATAAACTGTATATTCTTTTTTTTTTCTTGGTGCCAACAGTGACTTATTTCTGCATGAGGCTCTTTATGATCAGTGTGAGCTGGGCATGTTGGGCTGATAGAGGGGAGTGGACCGATAGAGCAGATACCAGATTAGATGCTCTCTAATAATTGAGGGTGTGGGAGACCTTCGCCCTCTGTAATCATTCCTCATGAAGTACTTCAGCTGCTGGCCCACAGGAATAGGTTTGCTCAGGACCTACGGGTGCTCCACTTCCTAGGATCCATCTAGGATCCGTCTGGCTTCATAGGTTCCAGGATGTCTAAAAAAACAACCTGACTCGGTTTGAAGCTGATATTCTTTAGCACAAGCACTTGGGTTCTGTCTCAGGCCTGGATCAGCAAATTTGATGTTTAGCAGCTTTCTGTAAAGAGACTGTGATGACGTAGATAACTGTTTTCGTGGCTTTCGGGTGAAATGGAATTGCCTGATGGAACGGTCTTGTTTCTTGGTGTTCCCTTATACTGAAAAGATGATGAAGTTGACAATATGTTAGTAGAAATATCAGCTTCATTATGATCCTCATAAGCATTAAATATGCGTTGGCTGTTTCTCTATAGAAAGAACCTTTTTCGAAGATGTACTAGGGACACTGCAGTGATTTTAATCGATCTGCCTGGTAAAGAAAAATTGATTGAGTGCTAAAGAAGATGTCATTTAGGTATTCTCTAATAATGGCAGATTGAGAAGGCCTCTGTGCTCTCAGATCATTCTCACACATTCAGATTCTAAGAAGATAGAAGCAGATCTTCATGTTTTGTATTCTATACATAATATCTATATAATAATCACGCATACATATTATGCTTATAATATATGTAACATTTATATGGGTTATAATCATTGTGGGAATTTTGGGTCAGATTTGCGACAGGCAGTTAGTTGTCCTTATATATCATATGGTCTGTTTGTTTAATCGCAGCTCAGGCGCTTTTTTCCTAACAGTGCAATCATGGGCAAGTCCTTTAGGGTTTCTTCGCCCCACTTGCTTCCACCTGCAAAGTGTGGATGCTAATCCTGGCCTCGGGTTTATGTGACAGTGGTGCAAAGGCTAAGTGCATATCTGAAATGGGAATTGTAGTAAAGCTGACCTCATTCTGTTGCTATACAGGTTAGGAATATTACTGATATTTCATAGAGTTGGGTTCAAATAGAGTTGGAGTCCATGGAAAAGTGCTGATCTTTGTGAAAGCCGTCCTAGGCGGTGCCGTTGCTCTTGGACAGACTCCTCATTGCTTTGGTAGTCTGCCCCTCTTGCTGCTCACTCAGGCTCCTGGGCTGTCCAGCTCTGTACTTCTTGGCCCCAGCAAGGAACAAAGGTTGAAAAGCCACAGAAGAAGGGGAACTTCTATTACTTGGCTGCTCTCACTTTTGCATATCATTTTGAGTAGAATGCAATGAAATCTGGCCTATCTGGGCTGAAACTGGATTTTCTGCAATGCATGATTACCAGTGAAGAGTCGAAACAAGCTAGACAAGTGATCTCACAGCGTTAACATTTGTTGTGTGCCAGTTTCAGTCCCTATTGCTTCGGAGAATTGCTCCTGACTCCTTTCTTGGGATCATTTGGGGCTGCCAATACCGGCTGCTGCCTGTATCCTGGCTATTGTGGTAGCCTAGGTCCCCGGCCTTGTCAGTCCCGCTCGTCCGTCCCAGCCATGTGATCCAGGCCAGCTCAGCAGATCCTCGCCGGGACTTGTCCATAGACAGAGCCTTAACTTCCAGAGCGCTTGAGATACAGGGATATGGCATCCTTGCTTGGCCCATAGAGCATGATGTCAGAAGGAGAGATGAGCTTATGTTCTAGCAGTGTAGAATCCCTGATCTTCCCTGTTTCCTGAAAATGACCAATGGAAGTATTTTCTTTATATTTAATTATTAAGAACAGTAGGAAAGCAGCTGTTAGCCAGATAATATAGTAGTTAAGAGCCCAGCCGATTACTGTCTGTATGACCAGGGGAAAGTTAAATAACTTCCTGTGCTTCAGTTTCTTCAATTGGGCATAGTCATAGTACCCATTTTATAGGTTTGTTGTAAGAATTAAGTAGATTAATATTTTTAGGGCTGTATGCATGTATACATATATCCATATAAATCATATTTAAATATCTGTAGGGCATTATAAAGCTATGTGCATATTTTTAAAACTTATTTTTTTTGAACAAAAGGTTTTTAAAACCAAAAAACCTAGTAAGGATGTAATTTTGGACGGCTTTTCTCAAAGAAGTCAAGCTTATAACTAATAGGTCTTAATTTTTTTTAAGTTGAATATATTTTGAAAATTTAGATGGAGAAGAATCATATTTTATTTTATTTTAAAGATTTTATTTATTTATTTGACAGAGAGAGGGATCACAAGTAGGCAGAGAGGCAGGCAGAGAGGGGGAAGCAGGCCCCCCGCCGAGCAGAGAACCCAATGCGGGCCTTGATCCCAGGACCCTGAGATCATGACCTGAACTGAAGGCAGAGGCTTTACCCACTGAGCCACCCAGGCGCCCAAGAATCCAAGAATCATATTTAATTTTGCAAAAAGATTGTCCCCAATTTTTTTAGGTAGAAATTTATGTATAAATTTATTTTTTATTTTATTTTTAAAAGATTTTATTAATTTATTTCACAAAGAGAAACAGAGAAAGAGAGAGAGAGAACAAGCAGGGAGAGCAGCAGCCAGAGAAAGAGAAGGCTCCCCACTGAGCAGGGAGCCCGATGCAGGACTCAGTCCCAGGATCCTGGGATCATGACCTGAGCTGAAGGCAGACACTTACCTGAGTGAACCATCCAGGTTGTCCCATAAATTTATTTTCTATCAGTTTTATAGTATCAATCTGTTTCTGATTTGGAGTGTCAGTTTATTGTTTCCACTGACAAAAAAACCTGATTTAAATAGTTTGAGGAGGGCAAAAGAATTACCAGGAGGAAGCTGTGGTAGTCTAAAATGAGAGGAAGACCTGGGGGAAACAGAAAAACAAAGCGATCCACTTTGAAAATCTTCTATTCAGAACCCAGTGTGGATGACGTTTGGTTCAGTAGCCCAGATGTAACACCACTTCCTGTTCAGTAATGTCACTTTACCAGTTTGTGAAATCTAAAGTTATGGAAACCACTGCTTCCATTGTGATTGTGGACCTTGTGTAATGTACACAGTGTCCATGTCTGTCCTCATGGAAATTTCAATGGGAATACCTCCTTTGTGTAACTCCATTTGCTTGACGCATATGTTCTTGATACTGGGTCCTTGATATCTCTTCTCTTTCAGTCTTGAAATACAATCAGTATATGACTTATGGTGCATTGTAGTGAAATGGAAAACGTGTTTGTTGCTTTAAATCTGTTGCTTTGCTTTGTTACCATGTTTCATTGTTTACAATCTGGCTCCTATTAGGATGACATTCAGAAACAATGTTAGTAGTTCATTATTTCAGCTCATTGAATGTAGACATGGGTCAGTAACCAAGGGAATAGATATGTGTTCTAAAGGCTTTAAACTCTAATGACATTTTCCAGTGAACAGGCTTATGAAATGGTACTTGTGTATTTTTGAAGTAGAGCCCAAAACAATGAGACATGTAGTCTCTAAAAGGTAGTCCATGGTGCACGCCCTGCATGGGAGGTCCCTTCTCTTATCCAGGTCATCATTTATGTCTACAGAAATACATTGATTATGTTATTATCATACTGTAACTATAAATACCTATACTGAAAGGAGTAAATGTTTCTGTCCCACAAAGACAGTCCTTTTACTTGTGCCTGATAGACATTGTCTGATAGTGTTTAATTGCATTCTTGGCTACAAAGTTAAATTTTTAGTTGTTAATATTAAATAACAGGATGAAGCTTTTTTTTTTCTATTAAGTTTTTATTTATTTGACAGAGAGAAACACAGCTAGAGAGGGAACACAAGCAAGGGGAGTGGGAGAGGGAGAAGTGGGCTTCTCACCAAGCATGGAGCCTGATGGGGGGGCTCAATCCCTGGTCTCCGGGATCATGACCCGAGCTGAAGGCAGATGCCCAAGAACTGAGCCACGCAGGCATGCCAGGATGAAGCCTTTTAATAGCTAATGTTGAGTCTGTCAGTATTTCAATGTCTTATGATTAAGTTAATCCAATTACGTTTTGAATGCCAGCTAAATTAGTTATATTCATTCACTTATTGACCAAACTTTTCTCGAGAACCTGTAATATGCCACACACTTTTCTGCATAGCAGTGAGTGGAAACCAGAAAATTTCTGCCCCACATGGAGCTTATGTTCTGGTCTGACCTTCTGCTATCTTTAAGCCTGCAATATCTTTGTTAAGTAGGTATTATGCCTGGCCCATAACTTCTGAGTGCAGATTTGAGCTTTATACTCTTTGAACCTGGGAGGGTGGAGAGGGGTGCATGTGTGGTGCTACCCAGAGGAGAAACAAAACAAAAGTTGAATTTGTGTTGCATTTTCTAATTTTTCCCCCTAAATCATGTACGTCAGTAAGAGAGTTATGCTGTGTAACATAGGTGGAGAGAAACTGGTTTAAATCATTACTACCTGTTTTACTGTTAATCAGATTTCTCACGGCAGTTTTTAGGTATTTTTTAAGTAGAATTTTAACCATGGAAACACTGCATTTAAATTCTTAGAAGATATTTTAAGTGGAGGACAAGTTATTATAATTTATCTTTAATTTCGTATTGGGTTGGCAGCATCCTTAGCGAATAATATTCATGCAGGAGATAGATTATTATAATTTGGCCTTTTTTAACCAGAACATTTAACTCATGGGGAGGTGCTTAACCGTTCAGACCTGGCTTCCTTCCCTTCTAATCTGAGGCAGGCAGTTTAATTGTCTCTCCTAGACTAATACTCTATAACTCAGAAACATGTCCAATTTACACAGGTCAGAAATAAATCTACTGACCTAGTTTATTTGGCCTTGATTGTTTTCTCCGTGATTTGAAGCGTATCGACTTGGGGGCACATCTGGTTTGACACCTTTGGAATGCTGTCAGTTCCTGGGTATGGCTGTTAGTCACCGTAGTGGGGAGCCCAACGGTGAAGGCGGAGATGCCGAAGCCACGTATCACAGACAGAATCTTGGACTTGCCTCCGAGGACAGAACCGTCTCACTGCTGAGCAGCATTTGCTGCTTTGATCCACACGGCTGTTTTGGGTTTTGGTTGTCCTGACCAGCATATGTCCTACCAGCTCTAGATGGTGATACCCGTCATTCTGGTGATTTCCGTGAAAATGGACCAGGGTAGAGTTGTGGAATAGCCAACTCCTAGAGGATAGGTTACAATAATTACTCAGCTAAATGTACCTCAAAGGCAGGGAGAGGGAAGTTAAAGCCTTTCTCTGAAGAAGCAAAGCCCATCTGTGTGTTGGATGGATGTTGCAGTTGAAAGTAAGATGCTCCTACTGTCACCTCTGGTAGAGGTTCCGCAGGCACTCAGTGGAGGGACACTGTAGGCATGTCCTCAGGAGGGTCTGCAGAGCCCCCTTCAGGATTCCAGGGCTGGGGGCCACTTTGGAGAAGGGCATTCGCCAGTTCTGTTAGGAACCAACCTTTGCTCTTAAAGCCTACTTGGCACTTGATTTATTGAGATAACAGCAATTCCTAAGTACAGCCCATAGCTAAGTGACTATTTCCCTGAGGATTTTTGGAAAAGAGAGAAAAGCGAGAACCGAGATGGGCACATCAGAAGTGACTGGGATGTAGAATGGGTAGTAAAATGGAAGCGTTTCATCATAACCCATCTGCCCTCCCTTCCCCAGCAGTGGTGCTGAGCTGGTGTCCCACCTCCGAGGCTGTCCTCTCACGCTTCCGCCCCTGTCCACGCTGACGGGTAGGGCTGCGCGCAGCTCTGCGCCACATGGATGGTCTTTGCTGAGAACACGATGTGTGCTTTCCGTGAAAAACAACTGTTGAGAGTTTGTTGTTGTTTCAGTCATGTTTTCCTCCCCTCAAAGCTTAGCATGAGTCGTTTTCCCTGCAATTTTTCTCTCTTATCAACCCTGTAATTTTATTGTAATAATTCACTGTGGGACGTCGCTCGACACACATCTGAGCCGACGTCTTTGCTGAGCAAACAGATTGCCTGCTAATTTGCCAAATAAATGAGTTCAGACACTTTTTTGTGAGCTTCTGCTTCTTCTTTTTAAATTCTGAGATCCTCGTTCCAAAAGGTAAAGTTCAAGTCTTTCCCTTTTAATCCTCCTTTTCATCTTCAAATATGTGTTCACCGAGAACGATGTTCTTTGCAGTCCTCGGGCCTCAGGGAAAGCACGGGGAAGCCCTACGTGTCCAGCAGGCTGTATAAGTGCTTACATCCCTACCGTGGCAGCTGGTCAGTGTTAAATATAAGGAGATCATTGTAGCCATCTCATAAGGAAACTGTTAAAAAGCAGAATTCAAAATATGCTGCTCATTCATTAGCTCATTCAATAAATATTTACTGAGTGCCTGCTGCCGAGTACCAGGCATTATTCTGGGAACTAAAGATTGAGCCATGAACAAGCCAATAAAAACCACTGCTGCCCTGGAGGTTATACTCTAGACGGGAGAAACCAAAAAGAAACAATAAGTGAATAAAGAATCTGGGAGGCCCAGTAAGTGTTATGGAGCAAAAAAAGCACCAAGGGCAGGTTGAAATTTCGGAGAGCACAGTGAAGGCCAGCTTGGCGGAGGGAGCTGCATTTGAGCAGAGCCCTGAAGGGGGCGCAGGAGAGCCCCTGGGTGTCCGTGGGCAGGAAGAGCATTGCAGCTTGGAGTGTAAGGTGCGGATGGGCCTGGCAGCTTTAGTTGCCACAAGGATGCTAATGCGGCTGGAGTGGAGAGAGGGAGAGTAATAACAGGGGAGGTCAGAGCAGACAGGGGAACACGCCTGGCACAGCCTCAGCTTCCCGTAGTGTGATGAGAAGTGGCTGGGGACTTCTGAGCCGAACAAGCCCCTGAACTGACCTTCTGTGTTAAGAGAGGGATTCTAGCAGGTATGTAAAGAAGAGACTGTGGAGAGGAGGAGGGAAGGCCAGAGAGAACTGTTCAGAGCTCAGTACCGTGATCCATAATCCGGGTGGGGGATGAGGGGACGACGTCTGGATCCAGGAGGATGGGTAAGGTCTTCCAGGCTGAGTGGAGGGAGAGAAGGGCAGAGCTCTAAGGACCGAGCCCTGTCATATACCAGTGTCTACAGACCCAAGAGCAGTCAGCGAGGTAGGGGGGAAAGCCAGGAGCCTGGGGTCAGGAATCCTAGAGAAGAAAGCATTTGAAGGGGGAAGTTGTGGTGCCCACGTCCTATGTTGCTGATCCAAAAAGCAGGGTGTGAGACCATGTGTATGAGACGCTTCCCTTTTGTTTGAAACAGGGGAGTTTGTAGACATAGATGTGCTTCACTGTGCCCAGAACATTTCAGGGGGGAGTGCTCAAAGACCTGGACCGTGTGTCCTCTGTAGAGGCACAGCGGGGCTCCAGTAAGGGGAGAGGGAGGCTTTCGCAGGTTATAAATCGTAGTTCATTTTGAAGTGCCTATAAGCCATTTCCAATATCAGGACATTTCAGTTGAGAGCACCCACTTCCTAATCCCTTCTTTTTCCTTTCCTTGGCACTCTGAGTCATTCTTCCTGTGGGATCACGACAGACTGACCCTGTCACTCAGCCTAGAGCCGGAGACCCCCGCCCCTACTCCCTCACTCCCTCCATAGTGAGGGCCTAATTGTGCCAAGGGTGGCTTGAAATGGTTGGTGACAGCCCGTGAATCAAAGAGACAAAATGATACCGCTTGTCTTTGAGAGATACCCAGTCCTCCTCCCCCACAACTACTCCTGGCTGGGTTTAAGGAGTCCCAGGGACCTTAGGGATTCTCTGAAACTGTTATTCACATGCATCTGGCTTAAATCATCCTCTGTAGTTAATGACAGTGTTTCTGTGACAAACGGGATTTTGGGCTCTTGACAACCATTTTACAGCGTAGCATTTTGGAAATAATTAATCGGCAGTTGGGAACTTCCCATACTCTACTTTTAACCAGTCTGATCAGAAGATTTTGTGTAATCATCAATTCTTGTTTGTGTCTGCTAGTAGAAACATGTGGTAAATATATACATTTGGACTGCTGAGTTAAAAAAAAAATCAAATTTGTCTCACTAATTGTTTTGCTTAGGCTAATCATAAAATGAATTTGCCTTCCTCGAATGTGTACTGACTGACACCCAGAATGATAATCTAGCCATGTGCAGTGAAACGGAAATGCTGAAAGTTCACAGTGTTGAGCATTTTGGTTTAAGGAGTCCTGGGAGTGCAAGAAACAGTGATATTTCTATCAGAGATGGTGTTTCTTTTTTTCTTTTTCCTTTCTCTTTTTTTCTTTTTTAAGAGCACACAGGAGGGGAGGTGCAGAGAGGAGAATCTCAATCAGACTTCTGCTGAGCCCTATGCAGGGCTTGATCTCATAACCCTGGGGTCATGACCTAAGAAATCAAGAGGTAGACACTTAACCAACTGCGCCAACCAAGCACCCCTCCATCAGAGATGGTTTTAGAGCCTTTTTTTGGTACTGGAAGAAATAAACCAGTTTAATGAAAAATTTGCATGGGAAACAACTGACAATGTCAGGAACTAGCATGAGACTTGTTAGTCCCCCATTGTTCATGTTATTTCTGGCTTGCCAAATTCTCTCACTGGGTAATAGAATAGAAGGAGTCCGGTGGCAAAACTGGTCTTTACATTCATTCCTTAAATATTTCCTTAAAGTATCCTCTCAATTTTGTCTTAATTTTGGCATTTCAAAACCCACAAAATAGATGAGCCCTTGGTCTTAGTTGTTACCGTGTTCTTTTCAAGTAGAAGAACATGTTCCCAGATGTGGCCAGGTGTCTACTGCCTGGGAGGAGGGCATCCACAGATTGTGTGAACGCCCGCCCCAGACTGGGGCTCCCAAGTGTGAGCCACAGACCAAAGACATCTGTAGTTCCTGGAACACTTATTAGTAAAAACCATCTCACCATCCTGAGGAGCTTGTACCAATTATTAGCTCTTGGGGTATCTGACTTTTGATGGGCACTTGAGGTCTGGTTTCTTATAATGGTCACCTTTTGAGTCAGAGAAATGATTTCCTGAGGTTGAGGCTGATCTCCCGTTCCAATTGTAGCAGGTCCTTCCTTGGGGAGAAAACCTGCTGCGGTACATTTGTTTCCTGTTAATACCAGAATCAGAATCCAAGGGGTGGTGGACAGTGCTCTCTGTTGTGAATGTTTTCACTTTCTTCAAAATGAGACTTCTTTTTGTTTTAGAGATGTACTCCAATTGAGGGGCTCCTGGTGACTCAGTCGGTTAACCTCCGACTCTTGGTTCCCCCTCAGGTCGTGATCTCAGGGTCGTGAGATTGATCCCCGCCTTGGGCTGCACTCTCAGTGAGGAGTCTTCTTCAGATTCTTTCTCCCTCTCTCTCTCTCTCTCAAATAAATCTTTAAAAAACAAAAAGACTTCAATTTAAAGCTTGCTTCCTCTTTTACTTTTTCACTTGCTACTGTCTTTGTTCTTGAGGATTTTGAAATAGTGACATCGTGGCTTGCTCCTAGTTCCTCGTTGCTGTGTCATTTCGGTTCATCCTTATCCTGCTGATGGCGCCTGGGAAGGAGAATTACGTAAAAGGCTAGGAGAGCGGTAGTAACTCGTTCAATACTGATGTTCTCTGCAGCTTTGAATTAGGAAGTTTCTAGTATCGTTTTGAACTTCCCCGTTTTTTTTATGCTTAGTCTCAATTTCCTACGCATGTGGTTAGCCCAAGAGTTCACTCTAAAGCAAACCCCGTGTGTAGAACAGACCTAGTCACAGCAAACTGTTGAAGAACTCCTAGTTGCTCTTCACCGTGAATTCTGAACGCTGCTCTCCCAGGGGTGCCGTCTCGAAGAGGACTTTTCAGGGAGGGCCATCAAGCAGAAGACTCTCAGCTCCACCCAGCAGTGACACTGTGGCAGCTGGAAAGTCTAATCATAGGCTAGGAAGTCCCTTGGGAGTTACATAAAGTGTTAGCAGAAGGACTGCCTGTAAATGACAGCTGTTTGCCTTGGGCACCAGGGAGCCAAAGTGCATATAGAATACAGATAAAGTGTCCCTTCCAGCATATGTTGGTTTTAGATACTTGTGAAAATCACCCTACTTAGTAGTAATAAATTGATGGCCAATCACTGTGATAATGTTGGCTTAAAAAGCCCTCGGAGGAAGAGAACATGTATATTCCTTTGGTAGATCAGTTATGCGTTTGAAAAATCTGACTATTCAGTGCATGTTTACTTAAAGATAACACAGAAATTAAATATGATATACCTGTAATTTGGACTGTCAGAATATTCTGGGGGCCCTGTGCCCTGTCTGGACTACTGGATTCTGGGACCAAGGAAATCCCAGCTTCTTGTCAGAAACATAAGGCATGAGAAATAGTCCGTCTGTTTAAAGGGAAAAAAAACAACCACCCTTAAGCACCAAAATAATACCAAGAAAGTGCTAATGATTCCTCTGAATATACTTCAGACAGCATTTTTCAAAAGACGTTCATTAGAAAATATATTGTTTCCTTTTACCTTTCATGAATATTTTGACATTTCTTGACAAAAATACGTGAGTAATGTATTTTATTACAACATACATTAATAGTATTCAGTGCAAATAAAGTGAGGTCTGTGTGCTTGTCTTTGAAAAAGGCGGAAGCGACTTTTGAAACAAAAAAATGGTAAGTATTTATAGATGAACTATAATGCTTCTGTATAAATGGAGGAAAAAAATCTATTTCAAGAGTAATCCTTATAACCTAGCTTTTCACCACACACTTAACGTGATGTCTTAGTTTGGTTGTATTTTCAAATTATTCTTCTAAAGAAAGCAAAAACGTGTATGCCATTCGTGATTGGATCGGATCGGATCGGATGTGAAAATGTAGCTCAACTTTTTTGTTGTTGCTTTATCCTGTAAAAGGAAGATGGCCCTCGCGCCGTATCAATGGTGAGGATTATAGGATCCTAACAGCTGCTCTGGCGTTCAGTTTCAGCGAGGTCGGGCCGGAAGGAAGGAGACGTGCTCCATACTGAAATAATCATTGCGTGAGGGTTGATGCCAGCCACGTTGCCGTGGAGAGCTGTAATTTAATACATAAGACATACTGAGGAAAATGCTCATTTTCTTCTACTTTTGTAACCTTATAATTATGCTTTTGCCTCTGCATTAGCCAAACTGAAGTCATTATTATTTTTCATTGAAGTGAATTTCAAGTTTAAAATGCAGCGTTCGCTTTGCTTCATCGTCTTTATTGTTAGATTTCTGTTAGGAAATACAGGAAAATTATCATGATTTTCTACTCTGGACAAGCTGTCATGACTATAAGTTGATATATCCTGTATACTTTGGGTCTAGGAATCTGAATGTATGTGAACAATGGCTAATGTTGGAGTACTTGATATGTATTTATATGTGCCAGACTATAAATTATACGGATTATTTTATTTAATCTTCATTTATCTGGTGGGAAGGCGCAGAGAGGTTAAGGAACATTCCCAAAGTTACCCAGCTGATTAATCATGGCCAGTTGAACCTAAGTTCTGATTCCTATGTAGGGTTTATGCTCTTACCCTCTCTGGTACTGTGTCTCTAATAGAGGGAGACCAGTGAATGGTGTGAGCCGTCTCCTGACATTGTCACAGAAGAGATACGCCATAAATATCTAAATGAGAGAAAAGTCTGTCTGATTTCTAGGTTGCCACCTTCAGTTTAATCTGGTCATCCTACCCTTACCTTTTCTCCAGGTCCTTCAAACACAGCCCAAATATCCTGGGCTTTCTCGCCTCTCATTACACTGGACATACGGCCTTTTCTGGCTCAGTCAGTTAGGGCAGAGGAAGTTAAACTGCCATAAACCCCCAGTCTCTGTGGCTTAAAACAGCGAAGCTTCACTTCTTGCTTGAGCTGTATGTTCTGTGTTTTGGCAAGGGGTCTTTATTCATGGTACTAACTGAGAGACCCAGACTAACAACGACATGGGAACCTACTATGTGCCCAGGACAAGAAGAAGCAGGAGTACTTGGGAGGGACAGCTGTTAACTACCTCAGGCACTAGACATGTTCCCCGACCAGGAGAACTTCCTACACCACCCTCTGATGCTCAGGCACCCTGCTCAGTGCCCTTGCCCTCGACCCAGTGCCTTCAGCCCTCTCTGTGGCACGCACTCTTGTCCTTTGGCGGTGACCCCAGCATTCTTGTTCGGGTGGGGCTTCGCCTGGTGGGCTCTTTGGGAACTAGAAAATCTGTCTGGCACATGCACTCGCATTGCCAGCTGCTTTTAACTTAATTATTTTTGGCAGAGGGACGGGTGGTTTACGGTGGAAGTTATAATTGATGGGGATAATGGGAGAGAGCTCCAGCCCCCACTTCTCCTGGTCTCTCAACCCCGGGTCTACTCTGTAACTCACTGCCTCCTCTCTAACCACTGCGATGTGTCTAAAATTTCTTAATACTCCAAGTCTTAAAAACCTCTAAATTGTCCTCCGATGCTCCCGATATGTATTGAGTTCCCTTTGTGATTGGATTCCTACTTGCCCCATTAACCTACTCTGTCCTCCTGTCCCCAGCCGCCTCCCCAAACCCAACACTCTTCTCTCCACCTTCCTATCTTCTCTGGGCCTCAGGTGTTTGTTTCTCTTGAAAGGACTTCCTGGTTTATGCAGTCAAAGCTGTGCGCCCCTTCTCTCCATCTCCTAGCATCTAGGACTTCACACCTCCTGGTGTTTCTCAGCTTTGTTTCAGAACAGGTTGCTTGTCTGTAATCTCTCTAGACCATGACATCTTTGAGGGTGGGGATTTATATCCATGACTTTTTGTGTGTGTCATCCCATCCCTCACATTAACACATCATGCTGTGTTAGTTGAAGGAGGAACCAATAAAGCAATAGCATCCACACTAAGGGCCCTATGATTCTTCTTCCAAATCTGTACCTATTTTCTTGTGTCCCTGAATTTGACCAGAAAGTTCATTCTAACTCTACCTCATCTCTTTGTCTTATTTTGAAATCTATCCTCAAATGTTCAGAAATTGGAATAACTTACGGAATAACTTATGATTGGAATTGGAATAACTTATAATACAGGTGATTGCTTATACATTCTTCATCTCTAGCAACGTGGGCCCCTATGAGTTTTCAGCCCTATCCCTGGTGTATATTTCTACCCAGGAGGCATTCTGTGTATGTCTGTAAGGATGGGATGTTGAGGACCTTTGGAAAGTAAGCACTGGGAACCATCACTTGGAACATTACTCTAAATGTTTTATATGGTAAATGTAGAAATAAACTCCCCAAAGCCTCAGTGTAGTATCATGAAGTAGAGATTACATATTTGACCACAAATTATCTTGTTTGAATCACTGTTGGAAAATAAAATGTTAGTCTGGGTCAAAACCAAGTCTCCTTTCTTCAAAGATGGGAGAACCCAAAATTGGAGCCTTTGATGACCTTTGTAAATAAGGGAACATTGGGTATACAGACAGAAAGCCACAGCTATTGAAAGAGTGGGATTCTGGGGCGCCTGGGTGGCTCAGTTGGTTAAGCGACTGCCTTCGGCTCAGGTCATGATCCCAGAGACCCAGGATCGAGTCCTGCATCGGGCTCCCTGCTCAGCGGGAAGCCTGCTTCTCCCTCTCTCACTCCCCCTGCTTGTGTTCCCTCTCTGGCTGTGTTTCTCTCTGTCAAATAAAGAAAATCTTAAAAAAAAAAAAAAAAAAAGAGTGGGATTCTGATCCTTTAACCATCTCTTAGTATTTTTTTTCAACTCCGTTTTTCTAAGGACATATTGGAAGTCAAATTAATTCATTTGAATGTCACATGCTTTCTGTTTTTCCTTCCCTTATAATGAAGTCCTAAAATGTATCAAACTTAACAAAAGGCCCACAGCAGGCAAGAAGTGGGGGGCTGATATTCCACCTGTATCCTTAAGGAAGATAATTAGTACCTCTGGGCGCTCTTATGACCATGACTGGGAACAGCGTATCAGACCACACTTCCTTGGACTGCATGCCATAGACCAGATATCCTGCAAATGGTAGACGTTCTCTAGGTCCACAATCCTAGCTCCATAACATCATTATTCAATATAGGTGTAGTCACATCACTTTAATGGCTTTCCAGATGTGCCAAAGAGTTCTTTTTCAGAAGTACAAGCCTCCAGGTTATTTTAAAGACAATGTTGCAATACTAGTTTTCCCCGATTTCCGTACTGAAATAATGCCTCTGTGGTATGGGGTGAATATGTGGGTTCTGGGAGTACTGGTAACTCCTGACCGGGGTCTCCAGGCTGATGTTAGCTGTAAGTCACTCATTTGTATGTATTCAGTTATTTTAATAATTACAGTGTATAACATGCTGTTCAATGGTAAAAATACAAAGTAAGGCCCCATCGAAAGTGAGATAGCAGAGTCTCACATCCAGAGGACTGAGCATATAGCCTATAAGTGCTACTGAATGATGGGTCAAATGAATGAATGGTTATGAATCAAGGGGGATTATAAAGAGAAAGATCAGAATACTTCTCTTACATACCAAAACAAAGCAGAACAATGGCAAACAACAAAAATCCTGTGAGAGAAATTTCCTTACAGTGCTTTGGAAAACAAAGTCAAAGCAGAACAGTGTGAGGAGGGTTCCAGGTTCTTTGCATCAGCCAGTACCTTTAAGCACATCCGCTTAGAGGCCTGCAGACTGAACTTTTTGATCTCCTTCAATTTAACCTTTTAGATTCGTGTGATTCTAAGGTAGCAAACCGTGAAATAGGAAGATTAATGTCCTCACTCTGGTTTAAATTTCCAGCCGTTTCTTCCTACATTTGACTCCCTTCCCTCAGATCGCTGTTGTCCTAGGCAGTTGCCACGACTGGGGGGTCACCAGGAATGGGCGCGGTGGCCCTTCAAGACTGTCCTCAACTCAAGGAGATGAATGCTCCTCAGGGAAGGTCATGAGGGGGCTAATTTGGGCCAGATGAAGACCTGAGCCCACCAGTGCCCCCAAGGCCAGCCTCCTTAGGAGTTACTCCTAAGTCCCCTTGTGCTGATTTTCTCATCTCAGTATTAAAGCACCTTCTTGGGCAAAAGTAAAACAGTCGAAGTGCTCCTGAAAGAACTTCCCAGCATTATACAGTGTCTGATTATGAACACTGTTGCTTTTATTACCTTCAAGGGTGTTTGCCTGATTGACAGTGACTGTTCTAGGTTGGTCTTTGGGACCCTAACAGGAGAGACTTCTCAGCACCCCAAGGCTGATGGCTATGAGTAGAAGTCTCTAAATGTCATCTTTGTTCTCACAATTAAACACAGTGTGCTTGGGCGGCTCGGTTGGGCATCTGACTCTTTGGTTTGGCTTAGGTTGGGCATCTGACTCTCTGGTTTATGGCTCAGGTTGTGATCTCAGGTTGGGAGATCGAGCCCCTTGTGGGGCTCTGGGTGTTGGCATCAAACTTAAGTAATAAAGAGATCAAATAGCTGTGATTCTGATTAGAGGCTCTTATGTGTAAGAAGCAGATACATGATGATGGGGAATAAGGGGATATGTGGAAAAAATAGAAAAATGAAAACGAGAATGAATGCTTTGCAAAAGTTTTAGAATATAGAGAAGACACTCCAGTGCAAGGTAGATCTTCTGTACTGGATAATATGAATGTAAAAGTCTTACTGTAGTTAGTGGTTGTCTTTTCCCTCATCACCAGGGGAAGGACAGAGTTTGGAAAGTAGAGTATGGTTTTGTGTGTGTGTGTGTGTGTGTGTTTTCTATTTGTTTTATGCCTTTTGGAAACTAAATGAAGAATACAAACTAGTTATAGGATCAGATAAGGATTAGGCTCTAGTAATTATGATTTTTATACTTGTGGTCCTCTGATCCCCAGAAAACTTAAATTTCATCATCATTCTGGATAACGAAGGGCATCATTGTTCCATGTAACCTTTGTCTGAAATCTTTTTCCTTATCTCCCTTTTGAGAGAGCCCTGGAATAAGATAATTATCTCACAAGCTCTGATTTTCAACAGAGTTTATGTGAGCACTTTCCTGGAAATGGCAAGTCCACGGCCGTGGTAGAGGGAGGAGATAATATATGATAAGTTTTAGGAACTTTGCCCAAATCATCATTGGATCTTTATCCTAAGGTTCATTTTTTCCCCTCACTAACATTGGAATAAATTCTAGCCAAGACATCATAAGGAGAGGAATTGCTCTACTGGTTTAAAAATAATCATGGTCCATTTCTTGAATGCCTCCTATGTGTGCTGTACTCCGTTAAATGCTACCCTGTGTGCATTATTTTACTTAATTCTCAACTACTGTAAGAGGTATTTTAACTGCATTGTACAATCGATAAAAGTTTATTTTCGGAGAGCTTGAGTAACTTCAGTTCACAGGGCTGGTAAGTGACAGCTGAAGTTTAGCCCTTTGTACGAGATGAGTGCTACCAACTGACGAAAGTGATTGATAATTCTTATTAATGTCTCATAATATCTTTACAAATAATGTCCTTTTGGCTTCGATTGTTAACCCTCTTTCGAAAGAGACAAGTCTCGTGCCCAATTGTTAATAAGTCTAAGCTGGAGAGGTTAATGTCGGCCTTGGCCTCTTGGCTCTTCCCCTGATGTTTCCCTGTCCCTTGGTGGCCCTGTTACTGACAAGCTTGGACACGCCGTCATAGAGCCTCCTCATAAGGGAAACACTGTCAGGCACATCGGGGTCAAGAGAGGGGTTGGATGGGTCATCATTCTTTGAAGTGCTTTTTTGGGTAATGGACACATTGGCCTTTTTTATTTGATACCTAATGGAGTGCTCCTCTTAGATCAATGTGGAGTAGATGTGTTCTGCATGAGATTGGGGATAAGGTAGTCATGTATAAGTACTTTGAACCCTGGCCCCACTGCTGGGGTGTGCTTGGGGTCTGGCTTCATTGAGCCCCAAGAGCCAAACTGACCAAACATGCAGATTCCTTATACATTTAAGAGCCATCCTTTTTTTTTTTTTAATTTTATTTAATTATTTGACAGAGAGAAACACAGAGAGGAAACACAAGCAGGGGGAGTGAGAGAGGGAGAAGCAGGCTTCCCGCTGAGCAGGGAGCCCGATGTGGGGCTCGATCCTGGGTCTCCGGGATCATGACCTGAGCCAAAGGCAGTCGCCCAACCAACTGAGCCACCCAGGTGCCCCTTAAGGGCCATCCTTAGCAGTGAACTTGAGGAGGGTGATTGCTATAGTTCTTAGGGCCCATGATCTATGGGGTCTATGAGACCCTTATGCTCTCAGCTCTGTTCTGGAGAGACCCTGAACAAATCTGGCCTAGTTGAGGAAACATCTGTGACTGAGTGTGTCCGGGGGCTCAGGAGCTAATGCTCTGATTGTTAGGGTGTCAACACTGGGACGAACAGTGACTGCTTTTTCTGGTCCAGGACCTGGATGTGCCTTTCTCGCATAATGGACCAAGCCCTCTAGACTTTTGTCCTGCCTCCTATTCTGTTAAAGAATAGGCCATGTTGGGCGATTTCTCCAGAGCATTCGAGAAATTAGTAAGGGAAACAATAATAAGCACCGTGAGAAGGACAGTGGTAGTTTATTGGGGATCTGCCATGTGCTGGATGTTTTCTATCTGTCCTGTCCAGCCCTCCCGGTAGCCTTCTGAGGTAGACGGTAGCTCATTTAAAGATGAAAAACCTGACACTGGCAAACTCACACTCTTCAGTTAATAGGTCATAGAGCTAGGTCATAGAGTTGTCTGACATCAATGCCCAAGTTCTTTCACTAGGTCACACTGTCTTTCTGTGAGAAATGATTCTAAGAATTTCTTTTTTTTTAAGATTTTATTTATTTGACAGAGAAACACAGCTAGAGAGGGAACACAAGCAGGGGGAGTGAGAGAGGGAGAAGCAGGCTTCCCGCCGAGCAGGAATCCAGATGTGGGACTCGATCCCGGGTCTCCAGGATCATGACCTGAGCCGAAAGCAGTTGCTTAACCAACTGAGCCACCCAGGCGTCCCAAGAATTTCAATAAACATGTTGATTGTGTGCCATTTTGTCTAGAATGACTGTAACAGACAGCACAATTTCAAATAGCATTTTAGGAATTTAGCAGATGGGTGTCCTAATTCAGCAAGCATCATCTCACGGGTGCCTGTTAAGGGCCTGACACTACTGGTCAAGGGCCTAGAAATCCAAAGTTAAGTCCATACATTCAACAGATATTCACCGTGCGCCTGCTGGGCGCCAGGCACTCTTCTAGACAGTGGGGTTACTGGGACCTGGAGCCTCCAGTGGGAGGAAGCAGATAAAGCGCAACATAAATCATTGAACTATTTCATATGTTAGTTTAGTGATAAATGTTATGGAGAAGAACAGAGCAGGAAAGGAGGAGAGGCAGTGGATGGGGCTTAATAGGGAAGTCCTCACTGCGGTGGTAAATGGAAGCGAAGACTTGAGTGAGGAGGGGAAATGAGCCAAGGGAGAACATTCCAGGTGGAAGAGCAGGCCCCAGAGGAACATGTTTTACCTCAGGGAATGATGGGGAGGTCAGCCAGGCTGGCCAGAACAGGTGAGCAGAGAGTAGTAGAAGATGAGGGAGCACCTGTGGGTCATTTATTAGGTGGGACGTTATGGCTGCGATTTACTCTTCATGAAATGAGGAGTCATTGGAGGAGTTGAGTGGAGAAGTGACGTGATTTGCTTTATATTCCCAAAGGATCGCCCTGGCTCTTGCAAGTGCAGAGTTAGGGAGACCAGTTAGGAGGACAGTGGAGTGACTAGAAAGCAAAGATGGAGGACTGGATGGAGGGCCAGGGGTGTGGGTAAAAGGCATGGCCATAGGGGTGGAAGGGTGGAATGGCCATGGAGGTAGAGCCACAGGATTTACTGAAAGGACTTAATGTGGACATCTTTGGGGACACCTGGGTGGCTCAGTTGGTTAAGCATCTGCCTTCATCTTAGGCCATGATCCCAGGATCCTGTGATTAAGTCCCACATTGGGCTCCTTGCTCCACAGGGAGGCTGCTTCTTCCTCTGCCTGCTGCTCCCCCTGCTTGCACTCACTCTCTCTTTCTGGCAAATAAATAAAATCTTTTTTAAAAAATGTAGACATCTTCGTTAGTTTTTGCAATTGTATTTTCTTTGGCTGGAGACTTCTTGAAAGATGGATTGGCTGATGGGGTAAGAGTCAGGGACGGCGTAGTTTAGGGGAGAAAACTCGGGAGTTCACTCTTAAACACCTTCTGTTTGAGATCGACTTCTAGTACAGAATGAGAATAAAAACCGTTCCTTACCTTTCAGCCTCGTGTGTCTGGTCGCAGAGACTCTACCAGAAGCAAATGTTGCTGCAGTACAGGGAGAGTCACGTAATGGTGGGAATGTGCATGAGCACAATGGTCGCCCAAATGAGCCAGGGAGACAGCATCCGAGTTGGGGAGTGGAGTCAGAACCGAGCATAAGGTCCAGTCGTGCTCAGGGAAAGTGGGTGGACAGGAAGCTTCTGGGGGCCGCACATTCAAGGGTCTGGAAGAGCAGCAAGCCGTTCAGTAGGTGATGCTTGCTGAAGCACACATTGTGAGGATGAAAGTGAAGCTTGCGGGTCAGGAAGGCTCGGGATGTGGCTGCCCTTAGTGTGGCATCAGGGAGAAGAAAGGGATAGGGAGCTATTGAAAATACTTGATAGCATAGAAAGAAATAGCCTCTGGATTCTAAACTTGTAACAACCCAGCCAGGGTCAAATACCAGTAGAAAACATTTGCAAGTAGGTTATAATCTGTGGCCTTATTTTGTTACTATTTTATACTCTTCATAAGCAATGTTTCTCAAGCTATAAAAACGCTATGTTCCAAATTCTTAGCTGGGATAGTAGATCATAGCCTGAATTTGGTGAAAGGTGCTTCACATCTCCTTGGACCCAGTATTGGCTGCACACCCATCATCCTCAGCTGCCAGGATGGCCAGGATGAAAAGGATGTAGTCACGATGTTATCAGAAAATGATATGACCATTTGCTTGACATCCAGGGTTGGGTAAATAAGAGACTTGGCCATGAGGGCTTAAAAAAAAAAAGAAAGAAAGAAAGAAAAGATTTTGGTGTATCTCTTACCTCTTCTGTTGGGTGACCAAGATCCTGACTTCACTTCTAAGTGCTCAACAGTTTTTGTGGAATTAAGTTGAAAGTGTTGGGTGAGGGCTAGTTGGGTGTCCAGATTGGAGTTCCTACTAAAGCAAAAACTGAAGGTGGCCTGTGAATTTTAATTCGCAGGGTTTTATTTCCCCACCTTTCTTCCTCTTTTCCAGTATTCTTCCTCTCCCTCCCCAACTGTCCTCCCCTCAATGGAAACCCGTTTCATTTTTAAAAAGGTACTTCTTTAATACTCTTTCCACCAATTATTATTGGATATTCTGTTGGGAAGAAGATTGAGCAGGACCATGGCAGAAGAATATAACTAATTTTTAAATTATTTTATTTTTTCAGTGTTCCAAGATTCATTGTTTATGCCCCACACCCAGTGCTCTGCTCCATGTAATACGCACCCTCAGTACCCACCACCAGACTCTCCCATCCCCCTACCCCCTCCCCTCCAAGACCCTCAGTTTGTTTCTGAGTCCAAAGTCTCTTGTATTTCGTTTCCCTCCCCGAATTACCCTATTTCCCATTACCTTTCCTTGCTGTCCTCTATATTACCCTTTATGCACCACAAATAAGTGAAACCATGTGATACTTGACTTTCTCACTTGGCTTATTTCACTCAGCATAATCTCTTCCAATCCAGTCCAAGTTGCTACAAAAGTTGGATATTCATCCTTTCTGATGGAGCCGTAGTATTCCATTGTATATATGTACCACATCTTCTTTATCCATTCATCTGTTGAAGGGTACCTTGGCCCTTTCCACAGTTTGGCAATTGTGGCCACTGCTGCTATGAACATTGGGGTACATATGGCCCTTCTTTTCACTACGTCTGTATCTTTGGGGTAAATGCCCAGTAGTACAATTGCAGGGTCATAGGGTAGCTCTATTTTAATTTTTAAAGGAGTCTCCACACTGTTTTCCAAAGCGGCTGCACCGACTTGCATTCCCACCAACAGTGTAAAGAGGGTTCCCCTTTCTCCGCAGCCTCTCCAACACTTGTTGTTTCCTGTCTTGTTAATTTGGGCCATTCTGACTGGTGTAAGGTGGTATCTCAGTGTGGTTTTGATTTGAATTTCCCTGATAGATAGTGATGATGAACATTTTTTCATGTATCTGTTAGCCATTGGTATGTCTTCTATGGAGAAGTGTCTCTTCATGTCTCCTGCCCATTTTTTGATGTGTTCATCTTTTTGGAGTTTGAGTTTGAGTAGTTCTTTATATATCTTGAATATCAGCCCTTTGTCTGTAGTTCATTTGCAAATATCCTCTCGCATTCCGTGGATTGCCTCTTTGTTTTATTGACTGTTTCCTTTGCTGTACAGAAGCTTTTTATTTCGATGAAGTCCCAGAAGTTCATTTTTGCTTTTGCCTCCTTTGCCTTTGGAGACGTGTCTTGAAAGAAGTTGCTGTGGCTGATGTCAAGGAGGTTACTGCCTATGTTCTTTTCCGGGATTTTGATAGATTCCTGCCTCACGTTGAGGTCTTTCATCCATTTCGAGTTTGCCTTTGTGTAGAATATAACTATTTTGAAATATAGCTGGTAGGGGTGCCTGGGTGGCTCAGTGGTTAATCGTCTGCCTTTGGCTCAGGTCATGATCCCAGACCCCGGGATCGAGCACATCAGGCTCCCTGCTTGGCTGGAAGCCTGCTTCTCCCTCTCTCACTCCCCCCTGCTTGTGTTCCCTCTCAGGTGTTTCTCTCTGTCAAATGAATAAAATCTAAAAAAAAAAAAAAAAAAGTTGGTAATGAGTATTACAAACTATTAAAGTGAAGACCTTAAAATGCAAAAACATATAGTCTGCCTACATCTTTTGCATAAACCAGCAAAACCCCCAAATTGTGTGTGTGTGTGTGTGTGTGTGTGTGTGTGTGTGTGTGTGTGTTATGAAATACAAAAAGCAGAGCCGCTGACTTGATTTGGCAGTAACCAAGATAGGTACAAATTGTCATAAGCCTTGACACGTGTCAGTGATTTGTTGTTACCTACTTGTCATTTTTGTCGTTAGATGCAGTTGATCCATAGCTTTGGGACTTTTAATTTCCTTACAGAGCAGTGGTTAGCAAACTTTAGTGGGAGACCCCCTGGGGTGCTCATTAAAAGTGCAGAAACACTGTCCCTTACTGTTCTCAATCTAGCCTGCATTTTAGAATCTCAGAGGAGCTTTTAACAGTTTCCTATGCCTGTGACCTGCAACCAGGGATTCTGGTTGAATCTGTGGGGGTGGAGCCCAGGCATCTGGGTGCCGGAGGTTCTCCACACCTGCAGCTAGGCCTGGGGAATATGCAGTTTTACTAGAGCCCCAGGTGATTCTGATCCGAGTGGTCTGCGTATCCTCCGCAACCTCAAACCTTCACTGGTTTGTGCCATCCGCTGAATGGTACCAGGTCATCATATTAGTGGAGTATAAATAGGCACATTTCAGAAGTGTAATCTTAAAAATAATCCTTTTTTTCTCTAAAAAATTTACGTCAAAATGTAAGGAAGTCACCCAGCTGAAAGAGTATTTTATTTATTTATTTGTTTGTTTGTTTGTTTATATTTTTTTAAAGATTTTATTTATTTGACAGAGAGAAACACAGCCAGAGAGGGAACACAAGCAGGGGGAGTGAGGAGGGAGAAGCAGGCTTCCCGCTGAGCAGGGAGCCCGATGTGGGGCTCCATCCCGGGTCTCCAGGATCATGACCTGAGCCGAAGGCAGTCGCTTAACCAACTGAGCCACCCAGGAGCCCCTGAAAGAGTATTTTAAAGAAGTGATAAATAGGTCTTTACAAAGAGAGATTTTGTTGATTTGTTTTCTTCTGCTTCTAAGACATACTTCTGTAGAAAATCTAAAAGAGAGTCAACCACCCGACATCCTCTTCTTATGGGTCCCAATTTTGCTTTTCCAACTTGTTCTCATCTTCTCCACCTGACTCCACTCAAACCCTCTTCGGGGGAGCAGACGGCCCATCTCCCAGCCTGTCTGAGGATCCCCCCTGAGCAGAGGAGTTGGAAGACAAGGAATTCCTGTAGCTTCTTTGCAGAGAAAGCTTTCACCTAGACAGAATTATTTTGCTTCCATTTTAAATGGACAGGTTAAAGGATTTAAAATGAGTTTCATTGTGAGAAGTTTCGTAATTAAAAAAAATGTCAAAATAGGAAGCGAAGCAGATATTGCTGTAGTGAAGCCTTTAAAAAAATAAAAAATTTAAGATCATAAAGAACCTGTAAAAATTTTCTGAAGATGAACTGCACTTCAGCCTGTTTTTCTTCAAATTTATTTTTGTCTGTAGGGTTTTAAGTTAATCTCCATTGAACTGGAAATATGTGGATTTAAAAATTGAAAGAGCTGTTTATTGGCTTAGTTGCCCATGAGAGAAAAAGAATCTAAGTGGAATATCACACCTGTAGCCGTTCAGTCATTTTTAGTACATTGTGTGGGAAATTCAACCCTAGTAATCAGAATATCCAAAGGCAGCTCCAACCGCCCCCTGCTTTTTTATCTGCTGAGTCACCTTGGAGGCAGGAGGCAAGATGGTAGCTGGGCTGAGCCCACAAGCTTTCATTACAAAGAATTTGAGTAGCAAATGGGGGAACCTTTCAGTGCTTCAGACAGCCAGTGAACAGCCTCAGAATCAGGCATCCTGTTATCGGCACCTCCGGAGAATGAGGTGAGGCACTGTTCTCAAGCAGCTCATTTCTGTGCCAGTGAGATCTTTTAAGAACATTCTTTGTAGTCTCCCTCCATTACCAGCCTAGAGATAAAAGCTGATGCATTACGGTAAAAACAGAGTAATTAAATGCTTCGCTTCGCATTTGTATTGAAGGATGAAAAAATTCAGTCTGTCAAAAACCCAAAGTATAGGAGGATCCAGACTGCCAAAGGAATTCCTCTTTCCATCTCTGTAGGCCTTGTGATAAGAGTCCCTGAATGCTTAGTTAATTAATTGTGGGATGGCAGAGATGCTATGCTATCGAACTATGGGAAAAACCAAATTCTGTTAATTTGGTTTTGGAGTACAGCGATGTCCTAGAAAATGTCAAGATTAAAAAGGGAAACTGATCAAATTTAGCGTCTTCTATGTAGAGAAGCTGAGAGCTATTAACTTAGGGTCACTTCTGTTGAGTGCAGTAGGTATGGTACCACAAAACAGCCAAGGGCTTTAGGGGTCAGACTGAATCGGGTTTGATTTTCCAGACCTCATTTGTAGTTTTGTGACTCAGTGCATTTGTGTTCAGCGAGACTAATGTTTTCAACCATTCATTCATGTGTACATTTAATGACTGCTAGGATGCCAATAGAGGTTACTTTGTATGATTTTACAAGTACTAAATGGGAACAATAATACAAAGCACGTAGAATTTTCCCATATATTTGATTTCTTTTTCTTAGCAATAGAAATGCCTTTTGTTCACCCCATATTTCTTTATTGATATGATCATATGTGATTCCTGTTGTGTGAGTCTTCAGGGCTCATCCGAAGATGTGTGTTTATAAAGATACACATATTTAGGGGCGCCTGGGTGGCTCAGTTGGTTGGGCGACTGCCTTCAGCTCAGGTCATGATCCTGGAGACCCGGGATCGAGTCCCACATCGGGCTCCCTGCTCAGCGGGAGGCCTGCTTCTCCCTCTCTCACTCCCTCTGCTTGTGTTCCCTCTCTGGCTGGTTTCTCTCTGTCAAATAAATAAATAAAATCTTAAAAAAAAAAAAGATACACATATTTATAGGCAGCCTACCTTTCTGGGTTTCTGAAAAAGCTGTTAACCACCCCTCTTTTCTTCCCCCCTCATACTTACACATGTCCTTCTTTTTGACGAGTTTTGGGTTGCCTGCATGAAGCTTGCTGTAAGGAGCAAACCCCAGGGAGAAGAGCCTTGAGTCCTGAATGCAGTTACAGAAAATGGACAGGCCAGATCTGTGCTCTGCCATTCCTCTGAACCTACAGGGCTCCTAGATAGAAGTGAGACGGACTATTCTGTCTTGTATTTGTGGAACTCAGAAACGCAAACTGTTTCTTCACTATTTGTTTGCTGTCTGTATGCAACATTTTTCTGGACAGGCAGGGAATTGGAAGGCAGGTTATTTGTTCCTGGGTTATTTTGAGATGGCATTCTTCTTGCTCTGCCTGTCCTCACCCCCTCTAGCGTGGGCACCTGTAAAGAGAAACCTGAAGTGTGGATTCCTGGCTGGTAGCCCCAGAAGTCAGGGGCTCTCTGGCCCCACATTAAGGTGCAAAGGTTGGAAGGTTTTGCCGTGACCTTTCCCTTAGGTTTTAAAATGAATGGCTCTGTGAGAGTGAGACCCGTTTCGGAAGGAGTCTGAGCGCTCTTTGCTGGTAGATGACTATATGGAGTCTGTTTTAATTTATTCACTGTCTATATGGTTCACACCTCATTTCTCACAGCTGCAGAGTCAGATGTTGGGGAATAGAAAAATATGCTCCTGCATTAAGGCGCCAAGGATCTCTTTTCACTAATGCGTTCTTTCCAGAGATAGAATTGGCCAACAGTGCAGAAGAAATACACCATCTTCTTTACTCTCTTTTGATTTTAGCTGTGAAATTCTTGAAAATTTTAAACAGTGGCGTTGGACGTTTATACACTTGAAACATATGTTACTGGCTTCTTGTCAATTTGGGGCCTTCTACCAGCAACACTTGCAAAGTTGAAACGGATTAAAATTTAGGCTTGTCCATTTGAGGCTTAAATTTAGCACCATCAGTGGAAAGTTATAAATACTTAGGAATCTAGAGCAGCAGAGTCAGTACCATTTACATTTTCTCTAGAAGTGACAATGATCGTTTACTTTTGGTTTTCCAGGAATAAAATGGCATCCAGGGACAAAATCCTGAAGACTCATACTAGATTAGAAACCTCCTCTTATTAAGGAAGAAATACTACTTCCCTACTACTTAAATTTAAATACATATTCTTTAAAACAAAATATAATTTTATGGTTTATTATTGTTTGACTTATGCAAAGAAGAAATAAAATAGCATATCAGTTATATGGAATTACAGGTGAGCATGAAGAACAATAACTTTGAAAAGTCCAGTTCTTTGATAAAAAGAGCAGATTTTATTGGTGTACCCAATAAACTTGTGTGGAAGAAAGTGCTTTTGCTTTAGAGGCAGAAACTCAGATTTAATGCTTGACTCTGTTTATTATGTGACTTTGGGTAAGGTAGGCACTCACCTCAGCGGGCCCGCCGCTCCTGTGGTCAGAGGTGAGTTTGTGTAAGAAAACCTAAGGAGGAGCTTAGTACCGGGCACCTATGGGTGACCTGTGACCAATTTTCCTTATTTTCTCAAGTACCATACCCTGTTAATTAAAAAAATAATAATAATAAGTGAAAGCCAAAAGGTTTATGAGAAATTATTTCCACTGTCAAACTCATGAAGATCATACGTATTTTAGAAAATAAACTCTGTTTTTAGGAAGCCATATAAGGCAGCATTTTATAAAATTTGTGGAGTGTTCAGTTGAGAAGCAAAAATGCTGTGGTTGAACTATGATATACATGTTTAGGACATAATGACAGTTTCTTCCTAAGAAAGAGTGATTTATGTTCTTAAAGATTTTTATTTTTTATTTATTTGAGAGAGAGAGAACACAGAGGGAGAGGGAAAAGCACTCTCCGTGCTGAGCAGGGAGCCTGATGTGGGGCTCGATCCCAGGACCCTGAGATCCTGACCTAAGCCGAAGATGATGCTTAACTGACTGAGTCACCCAAGCGCCCCCAAAAGAATGATTTATGTTTAACAGAAAGTGGAGAGAATAGTTCCTATGGTTAGCTTATTCCCTCCCACTGTCTAGGGTTCAGTTTGCCGTAAAAGCCGAACACTATGCTCTTTTTATTTCACTGGTGGTCTGAAATTTCGGTTTGGATTTAATTTCTTGCTTGAAACCTCAATAATACTAAGGGAAATGAAGTCATAATCCATTCTGAACTCTAGTTCAGTGTTAGGGAACACTAATGAACTGCTATAAACAGCCATCAGGAAACCAAATTCAAGTATTCTTGTTAACTCCTGAAAATAAATAGATATTGGGCAATTTCCTATCCCAGGGACATCTCTGTAGAATATTTTCACTGGATCTCAAATAATACATTAAAATGCTTGTCAAGGGGCATCCGGGGGGCTCAGTCAGTTAAGCTTCTGCCTTCAGCTCAGGTCACAATCCTGGGATATCTTTCTCACTCTCTCTCTCCCTGGGCCTCTCCGCCCACTTGTCTGCATGCGTGCTCTCTCTCTCTTCATCAAATAAATAAATCTTTTAAAAAAATAAAGTGCTTGTCAAAGTGACAAACATGTAAATATGTTCAGGGCGAGGGGGGCGGGGGGAAATACTGCCCTGTGTTTTGTAAGGCAGCTGTTTTCTATGTACATCCCAGACCGAGACAGAATTCACGGATGGACGATTTAGAAATTTAAATAAAATGCTCTGATATCATCAGCAGAATTCTTGTGTGAAGCCTGTACAAACTCCACTGGCACCTCCTCAGGTGCCTGATCATGACAGCAGCTCGGTGGTGATCATGTTCACGTCTCAGGGAGACTGGAATTCTCTGCCAGATCGCGCGTTAAAAGAGCCTATAGCCACAGATACCATTTAGCCATTAGCTAGATTCTCAGATCAAGTCTGGAAACACATTCTGTACCTATAAAGGCCAAAGCTTTTGCTGTTGGTCTGCTTTTTTTTTTTTTTCTTTTTCTTTCTGCATTTTATTTATTTATTTATTTTTGAACCGGGCGCTGTCACTTAGACCACAGAGTACATTCAGTTGTAAGTAAAACCAGGCATTGCTTTTCACCTGGATGAGATGTTTTTAAAAATGAGCGCTGAGAGTTCACAGATGATTTCCGTTGTTGAAGGTGATGGAGTACCGCCTAGTGCAGTCGTGATGGAAACCCAGCGGGATGGTTGGCGGGCTCCCTCCCTATTGGGGAATGCATTCTGTGTGATCCTTACACCTTTAGGGATCCCCATGTTTCTAAGAGACTGAGGCTTCTAAGAGGGTCTGCCTGCCTGCCTAATCCATTTCCCCTGTCTTCTCGAAGCTCCAGTCAGAGCTTCGGCTGGCCCTACAAGCGGGCCTCTCCTCGCCATCCCCTCTCCGGCTCCGGGTTCTCTTGCTGGAACTGTTGCCAGAGTTGCTAACTGCTCTCCCTGCTCCCATCCTTACTCCTTTGCTCAGAGGCTAGAGTGGTCTTTTAAAAGTATCAGTAAGACCTGATCACTCCTCACCTTGAAATGCTGCATTGCATTTAAATTAAAAATGCAGCTGCATAAACTGGCTTACCAAGACCCTCATGGTCTGGCCCTCGCTCACAGCTTCTACTACATTCTTCCCTGCACCTGCAGAGTCCCAGCTACCTCCACCTTCTTTTCATTTCTTGACCACACCAAGCTCATTTTGTTGTTCAGACCTGAACACGAGTCTTTCTGGAAGGTGTTATCCCAAACCCTGTGACTTCACTGGGCAGATGCTTCTCAGTGTCTGGAATATAGGCTTAACTCTCGCGTCTCCAGAGAAGCCCTCCCTAACTGCCCAATGTAAGCAGCCGCCATCTACTTTAGTTTGGATTCTCTAATAACATCTATCTGTGGCTGACAGTTTCCCCCCTTCAATCTGTCTTTATCTGATGTATCCCTAGGCCTCAGAACAGTCATTTAGGAAATGCTTGTCAAAGGAATGGGTTAATGGCTAAAGAAGTGATGTAGCCAGTGTCCTGAACTTGACTGATAAGTTTCCAGCCAAAAGTAAAGAGACTTGGTGAGTTCGGTATGTGCAGATGTGTCATTGCCGGAAATATACACTTTCCTTTAAAATATGGGAAGAAGGGGTGCCTGGGTGGCTCAGTTGGTTGAGCCACTGCCTTCGGCTCAGGTCATGATCCCGGAGACCCAGGATCGAGCCCCACATCAGGCTCCCCGCTCAGCAGGAAGCCTGCTTTTCCCTCTCTCACTCCCTCTGCTATGTTCCCTCTCTCGCTGTGTTTCCCTCTGTCACATAAGTAAATAAAATATTTTTAAAATTAAAAAAAATATATATGGGAAGAAATTCTCAGACCTATAAGGTGCTCTTCCCCACCCTCTGGAGTTCGGAAAACCCAGTCTGGGAACTCAGCTGCTTTTATCAGAGTGATCATAATCCAGCCATCCTAGACCAGAGTCTGTATTAGGTTCTCTGGCCAGTCTCTCTTAATTGACTTAATTTGCAAGTGGTTTGTCCCTTGCGGAACCTGCCTGTCCTGTCAGTGCTGTCTCTGAACTCTGTTCTTCACTGACATAACCCCCCCATATATATATATGGCAGTCAGCTGCTTCCTTGGTTTATTGCAAAGTGGGAACAACCGAATATTCTGGGTATTTCGACCCGGTTAGTGGGATTTTGTGCCCCGGTGTTTGACAGCCGTTGGATTAGGAAGTATGAATACATGTTGACCAGGTGGCCATACTCAGACTCATCATCTCTGTCTGTAGTCTCAACTGCATTTGTTGATTTTTCTGCTTCACATGTAGCTCTAAACATTTTCGAGCTTGAAAAGTTGAAAGTGGACCAAAAATAAACCAGGTCTTTCCAATGTATTAAATAAACTAAGTGTTTCCTTCAGCTTTTTCAGATGATCTGGGTATCGCTTCAGGGAGAGAAAACCGTAAATGAGTCAGTTAATGAAGCCTTCTGCTGAAGGTGGGCTGGGGAGGCTGCCCTTCTTGCTGGCGCCAGGACCCCCACCCTAGTTGCGACATGCCCTGGGGACCAGTGGGTAAGATCAGTATCCGCCGCCTTTAATCTTAAAGGACAGAATTTCTGTAGATTTCCTGCTGTTAATACAACAGTATCTCTGGCCCTCAGGACTCCTAGAATTTCAGAATTCAGAAGAGAAGACACATTCCATTGAGGTCACAGAGCAGGTGGCCCACTTGAGGCCGGTCTGTGACCTTCTGGTCCAGCAGGGTGCCTCTCCTGCGCTTTGATTTATCCCTGATTTCACTTTATCCTCCTGAAGTAGCCTGTGATTTTTTACTTGTACCCAACGCTTAAAACTAGTCATTTCGCTTGAGACAGAAGGTTCGTGATGATTTTTCCATCCAATGAGGGTTATTTCCTGCAGAAGCCCTCTCTGCCCCTGCAGTCTTGTTGAAAGCCCCTTTCTCTGGGCTTGCTTCTCACATCCTGGGCGCTCTGCTTGGTTGCCTCTCAGGTCTGACAGGTGACCTGTCAGAATGTGCACGCCTTGAAGCAGGGCACTGTGGTCTTTTTCTTTTTTTTTTTTTTTGGCCTTGTTTTTAAAGTTCCGTACTCTGAATTGTAGATGTGCTATGCTGTCATGAAATTTTTGTCTCCATAAAGATGGATCTTGGTAATCCTAGAAGGTTTACAGTCGTCATGGTAAAAGTAATTTTTGAATGATTGTGTAATCTTCATAAGAATTGCAGGTCTCTGCTTCTATAATCGTGAAGTCAGCCGCTAGGAGTTGGTATATTGGCTTATAACAGTTGAAGTTAGCATGGCCAAAAAGCTTATTTGAGAAAAAAGAAAAGAAAACAAAACTATCCATCGTGCCTGCTGCTAGTCAGAAACACTTAATGTCTCAACTCTCTGTTAAGTTTTTGAAGGTATTTGGTAATGACTGGTCCTGAATCCCACTCTTTTGTGCTTTGAGGAGTAACTAGTCCATTGCTGCCCCATCGAGGCCTCCACGCTTTATCAGGCTGGTCTGATTTTGAGATGAAACAATGAAAAAGTCCAGCTGACCCCTTCTGATGTTAGTGGTCCTTGTGGCCGCCAGCGCGGTGGTCCGTGCAATGCCATGAAATCTTTTTGGCCTGATTGGACAGCCTTGCAGGACCTGACTTCTGCCTGGTTCGTCTCATCGCCCCTCAGCCCTCCCCACACCCCCTTTATGTTCCAGCTGCAGCAGACCCCATGTAAGACCCCAAGTAAGTGCTGCTGATTTCTCACACTACTTTGCCCTTGTCTGATCAGTAACCTCTGGATAGAACTCTCTGCTGTCTTCCTCCTTTCCACACACTCAAGAGGTGAGTGGACTGGCATGACACAGGGTGAGTTGGGAGTGAGGAGAGGGCTGCTGTTCCAATCCCTGGCATTAGCAGCTGGACAGACGGAAGCCCTCCTGAAGTGGGGAAGACCACAGGAGGTGGGCTGAGAGCATCGGGCATCAGGGGTTTGGGTGGAGAAGTGCTCAGTTGAGTTCGAGTGCCTCTGAGATATCCAGGTAAGCGAGGGGGGAATTGTGTATCTGGATCTGTAGCTCGGAGTTCCAAACTGAGGAACTCCTATTGTGTAGTTGTCATTATATTTGAAAGGAAGTGGAGGAGCTCTCCCAGAAAGAGGGTTTGGAGAGTGTGATGGACCCCTAGAGAGCTAGCCAATTTAGAAAGAGAAAATGGCAAACAGGCCACGAAGAGGCCAAGGGAGATTAGAAAGGGTAGCCAGAACAGATAGAAGGAAAATCAAGAGTGTCCAAAGCAGAGAATTCAAGGATGAGAAGGGAGGTCACCTGGGATTTATTGGCTTGTAGGGAGGTCATTGGTAACCTTAGTAAGGTGTACTAGAATAACGGGAGACACTAAGAGTGAGTGGGAGGGAGAGTGTGGTGACCCCATGGGAAGACAATTCCTTCCAAAAGCAAGGCTCTAAAGAATAATGAAGAGGTAGGACTCACTCTCTCCCCCCTTGCAGGGGGAGAGAGGACGGATGTAGAAGAGTGGAGAGTGGATGAGCCCAAGTGCAGGCTGACTTGCTTTCCTGTATTGTTTTGATTTGGGTTTTTGTTTTTTTAAGATGGATTGTACCAGGGCTTTTTTCTTTTTTTCTTCTTGATCTTCTACTACATATAGGCAGAATCCAGTAAAAGTGCCAGTGGTAGTACCGTCTTAGAGTTTGCTCACAATTGATGGTGGATACATTCTGTGAAGCCACAGATATTAACATTTACATACTAGCCTTCTCTTCTCTTATGAATTTATATTTGAAATATAGGAAGAAAAAGCTTGCTTTTTTTAAAAAAAGTTCGTCTATTTGGGGCACCTGGGTGGCTCAGTTGGTTAAACGACTGCCTTCAGCTCAGGTCATGATCCTGGAGACCCGGGATCGAGCCCCACATGGGGCTCCCTGCTCGGCAGGAGGCCTGCTTCTCCCTCTCTCACTCCCCCTGCTTGTGTTCCCTCTCTGGCTGTGTTTCTCTCTGTCAAATAAATAAAATCTTAAAAAAAAAAAAAAAGTTTTAGTCTTAAATCCCTGAAGGCAGGTAAATGTTATAAAGGGTTTTTTGTTTGTTGTTGTTTTTGTGTGTGGGTTTTGTTTTGTTTTGTTGTTTTAAGGGCTGGGTTATTCAGTAGGAATCCTGTTTTCTGCCTAAATGACAGAGATTTACATTTAGCATTTTCCTGCACAAAGTCCTTGCTAGGTTGGTGTCTTTTAATACGACTGAATTTTAATACCAGCACGAGGGAGGTAAATTTGAATAAAGAAGCTAATTAAGCAGTCATTTAGTTAGGAGATGGAGATTTTAAAATGCTACTTCTAAAAGTGGAAAAGATGAGGATAAATTGACTTTTTTTCTTCTATGGAATAGAAAATTGGAGCTGAAAAGGAACAAAGCCATGACCAATTTTTATAGACGAAACAGACTGGGACTGTGACTTCATTTATACCTGCACAGGGCCTCCTCGGAAGCTCATTGCTATTTCTTAATTTCTTAGTCGTTTACTAAATCTCTCCCTGGGAGAGGCATAATGAATGCAATTCCTGTTTGTTGAAAAGATGGTGGATTCCTCTTGCCCTCCCCGCCCCTCCCCCCCGGAATACCCAAAGAAAGCCCTTACCTCAACTTTTAGGATTCAGAGTTTCTAGAAGTCTAAGCCTTTGTTTTTTTCGTCGAAGTAGGACACAGCTGATAAGGTAAATATAGTTTCAAGAAAAGGCAGAGTTTAAGCCAAAACATTATGTGTCATTTCTGTTCAGAATCGCAAGTGATGGGGTTCATTTCTAGTAGCTGAAGTCACTGGCAGCTGCATTTAGTCCGAAGGGAATATATCAGAAGAAGAGGGGGCATTGGACAGTAGTAGAGTTTAGTGAGCTGGAAGGGGAAGTTTGCAACTATAAATGACAAGGGTCATCCAGAAAAGCAAGGAGTGAGCATAAGAAAAAAGAGAAACTAAAACGATGCAACTATCCTACAAATCTATTTTAAGAAAATGTTTTGGCATTTGGGTACAAGACCTGAAGTGCACACTCTAAAATTATGAAAATAATGAGTTAAAGTTGGAAGTACTATTTACATGCTTGCACTTTTAACTCTTTGCCATTTAAAAATCAGTTCTTCACTCACTTGTATCGGCATGTGGGTAGGGAAGAAGACTGAAAAGTTTTGAAACTGGATTTACCAACCTAGGCTGTCGATGCTGTTTACTCGTAGGTATGGTATAAACTTATGCCTTTATGTTAAGTTTTATATTGATTCTCATGAGACTCCAGAAACAAAAAACCTTACATTTTTAAGGTTTATTGTTCTACTATCTCTCAGTTGCAACAAAAGCTTTATTTTATTACAATTAGTCCAGAAACAGCAATGATTTTCAGTCACTATATTATGCTTGTAGTGCTGGGGAAAATAATATACTTCAGAAATATTTGACAAGTGCATAGGATTTTGTTCCGGGTTTGAGGTTGTGTGATTTATGTGATCTATGACAGGTAAGGTATCATAGGGTGTATTTGTAGGTAGAAAATCATGGTAGGTTATTTTATTTAAAGAGTTGATAGGTGGTTGCTGGGTTCTATTTTGCATTTTTATACAGCTTTTGTGGAGCAGGCGCTCTGCCCAGGGACAAGTCATGAAATCAAAGAGAAAAGCAGGTCACAAAATGGTTTCATGACCAGAATGATAACACTGAAAGTCAAAATTGGGATGTTCTTGTACTTATTTTTCTCTTTTAGTTCATGCTTATCGAGGGCCTATGGTCATGTGTTTAGGAAGATTCCTATTTTTTTTTATTATCATTATTTTTTTTTATTTATTTGACAGAGAGAAATACAGCTAGAGAGGGAACACAAGCAAGGGGAGAGAGAAAGGGAGAAGCAGGCTTCCCGCCGAGCAGGGAGCCCAATGTGGGACTCAATTCCGGGTCTCCGGGATCATGACCTGAGCCGAAGGCAGTCGCTTAACCAACTGAGCCACCCAGGTGCCCTGAAAGATTCCTATTTTAACAGGCATTGGACAAGGTTTTAAAGTTTGGAGTGCATTGATATGTGTACCCCAATGAAGTCCATACTAAAACTATATTTGTGTAAAAACTCCTTATGTTTACAAAGACAAGGAGGCTGAAAGAAGGTGGTAAAAGAGGTTAGAGACTTCTGTAAGAAGACAAACTGTAAGAAGATCTGAAGTTCCGCGTCTTCCGCTCCCTTCCCCACACTCCCCTCACTCAGTCATCACTAATTTCTAGGCTGAACCCCTTGTTTCATGGAAGAGGAAGCAGGAGACCAAAGAAATTAAGTCTGTCATCCAGGCTGACACATGACAACTCATTTGCTGCTAATTATTTTCATGTATTAGAGCTATAAGGATTGTACGTAGATTTTAGAGTGAAATGAACTAAAATGTTTATATTTTGAGATGTGATTCTGGTTTTGCTTCAGTAACCATTTTGACATCTAATTATTAAGTTAGAGCTATCTGCTGAAATACACATGATAGAGAATCTTAAATATGATGTTCACAGAAAATAGAAGATATTGAAGGTATCCAACAGTTTTAAAATATGATTTATATGCAAGAACTGCTCTGTCTGGAAAGAAAATTAAACATTTTTTTTTAATTTTTATTTATTTATTTATTCATGAGAGATAGAGGCAGAGGGAGAAGCAGGCTCCCATGGAAGAGGGAGTCCAAATGGGATTCATTTGATCCCAGGGATCATGACTCTGGGATCATGACCCAAGCTAAAGGCAGACACCCAACCAACTGAGCCAACCAAAGGCCCCCAAGCATCTTTTTGTTGTTGTTATTTTGGTTTTTTTTAAGATTTTATTTCTTTGACAGAGAGAAACACAGCCAGAGAGGGAACACAAGCAGGGGGAGTGAGAGGGAGAAGCAGGCTTCCCGCCGAGCAGGGAGCCCGATGTGGGACTCGATCCCGGGTCTCCGGGATCATGACCTGAGCCGAAGGCAGTCGCTTAACCAACTGAGCCACCCAGGCGCCCCCCAAGCATCTTTTTTAAATGAACTTTTTTTTAGTAGTCATTTGCATTTTATTTTTTGATTTTATGATCTAGTGACTCTTTGGTTACTCTTACAGAGATTCTCTAAACCACTTAAACATTTTCTTTTTGAGTTCTTGGGAAACCCTTTGACCTACTGGTAAAAGCATCAGCATGTGATCAGACCCAATAGCATCTACTACCTGGAGGGAGATTTCAGCTCTAAAATTTGTAACTGAGTTCTGTTTCCCATTAAACATAGGAATACCTACTTTTTCCTCACTTGAGAGGTTTGACAATGGTTAAAGACCATAGGGACAGTTGTTACACATTCCCACATGTAGGTGGATATGATGACAATGGGGTTGGTTTTATTAGTTCTTCAAATAATTATTCAAACGCCTACTATAGTCCAGGTAGTACGTTGGTATTGGTACCACACATAGAGTAGCTCTATTAAAAAAAAAAAGAAAGCTTCTCTCAAGCTGACACTTGAGGAATGGGGAGTTGGCCACTTGAAGAATAGAGAAAAGAATGTTCTCTCAGAGAACAGTGTGTCTAAAAAACCTGGAGGCAGAAAACCTTGCTGGGCTTTGCCAACCAAAAGATCACGTGGCCAGATCGTTGTGGAAGACAGGACTAGGCAGTGCCACTGGGCATGGATCGGTGTTGAGGTCTAGGCTTGTGCTGGAAGGCCACGGCAATTAAGAGTTTGGATTTTTCTTCAAGCATATCAGGAAGCTATTAACATGAGTGCTATGACTAGATTTATGTTTTACGAAGATCAGAATAGAGGTGGGCAGGAATAGACAGGGAAGGGCAGGTCTATTCGGGAGTTCAGGAAAGAAACCATAGCTTGCATGGTGGCGGGCAACCAAATCAAGATATATCTTGGAAATAAATGTTTTTGTATAGGTATTTGTATAGGTATGTGCAAAATTATGTATTTTGCAAAACTTTCTGTACTATATTAGAGAAAGTAAGGAAAAGGAAATGTCAGGGCTGATTCCTGGAATTCTGGCTTGAAGAAAAGAAAACCCATTTATTGGGGTGAGGAAGAAGAGGGAGGGGAGGAACACACTTGCGGGAGAAAAATCTAGAGGTACTTGTGAACTATCAGTGAGGAATGTCAACTGGGCAGTTGGGTTTTAAACCTCAGAACAGAGGTTCAGACCAGAGATGTGAATCTATAAGCAGTTGGCTTCTGGGAAAGCATAACGTTATCTGGGAGAAAATGTCAAGTGAGAAGAGGAGAGAACCTGAACTGAGTTTTCCAGGAGATTTCCACATGTAGAGGTTGGATAAGAAGTAGTCTATCAGAGAATGAGACGGTGTAGCCTGAGAGATAGGAGAAAAGCAGGAGGATGTGGTGTGTTATAAACCCCAAGGGAGTCATCACCTGGGCTGGGGTTGCTAAGAGGTGAAATGAGATGAGGACAGAAAAGAGGCTGTGGCCCTGGTCACCCCAGCGGGAGTCACAGTGGAGTCCTCGCAGGGAGAGGGGAAGGGTGGAACTAGAAGACAGTGAGGGTCAACAAAATTTTTTAAGAAGCTGTGAGTGGAAAGCAGAGAAATATGGTCATAGCTGATGGAGAGGAAGTGAGATTGAGAGAAGGCTGCTACTTTGTTTTAATGAGATGGGAACAGCTAAAGCATGACTGTATTTTGGTAGAATTTTAGTATAAAGCATATCTGTTAGATTGGCCCTGAGCAAGCATAGTAACGCTCAAGGAAGACAGAAACGAGTTTCTGGAATAATCCAGAGCGGCTGAGCTGTGCTTCATGAGCTCATCCAGGGTCGCAGGTTGGAAGGGGCAGTGCTGGCATCCTCCTGAATTTGGGGCCTCCAGGACTGAGTCTGTGGGCACCAGGTCCATCATGTTTTCCTAGCCAATGAGAAAAAGAAGCCTAGGGCAAGTGCCCTTGCCTTTATGAAGGTGACCTAAACACGGGAGACATAGCCTGTCTTTTCTCATTGGTCCAGACCTCATCACCTCAACTCACTGTGGTCTCAAGCTGGGTGAAGGAACACCAGCTAACACAAAGTTTAATTACTAAAAGGAAGATGGAGAAAATGGATTCTGAGAAGAGTCCATTTCTTCCACTCCTTGGAGGAAGGGCGGGGAGAGGGGGGGTTGATGCTTACAACATGTTTTTTTCTGTTTTGTATTTCTGTTTTGGCTCAGTTGGTTAGGTGTCTGCTTTCGGCTCAGGTCATGATCTAGGGTCCTGGGATGGAGTCCCGCATCAGGCTCCCTGCTCAGTGGGGAGTCTGCTTCTCTCCCTGCTTGTGCTCTCAGTCTGACAAACAAACAAACAAACAAATGAATGAATGAATGAATAAATAAATAAATAAATAAAAATCTTTTTTTTTTTAAAGATTTTATTTATTTGACAGAGAGAAACACAGCGAGAGAGGGAACAGAAGGAGGGGGAGTGAGAGAGGGAGAAGCAGGCTTCCCGCCTAGCAGAGAGCCCGATGTGGGACTCAATCCCAGGTCTCTGGGATCATGACCTGAGCCGAAGGCAGTCACTTAACCAACTAAGCCACCCAGGCGCCCCTAAATAAAATCTTTTAAAAATATATTTATTTCTATTTCTAAACCATGGGCAGCACTTGACTTATATTTGGCACTTACTTGAGAGTTCAGCAAATTGAATTGACTGTTAAAATTGACCCTCTCCCTTCTAAAAGGTCGGATTTGATTATAGGTTTGGATTACACCGTAACACCTCCTTTCCTCCTTGCTGTCTTTTCTGTGGACCTAACACTTTCCAGTAAAAGCATACAAAAGAGGATATAATATTTACTTTCCAGATTTGCTTAAAAATCTAAAATATAAGAGGAAAAAGAAAATGTGTTCATTTTGTTTGGATCACCATCTTGTTCAGTGTTTGGTCATGATATTTACATATGCTTTGGGCAGCTGAGCCCATGCCAAGTTGTTATGTCTTTTATTCAACAGAAGGAATGGGTGGTGATTGCAAATAGGATTGTAGATAGGAAACATGGGATGTAGCATTTAGTTTATAACATAGATTGGTATTTGTATGTTCCCTCTTCTTCAAGTTTTTAAACATTTTCCAGTACATGTTGCAAAGATAGAACTAAATAGTGATTTTACTATAGAGTAGTATTTTGTATAATTCTGTATTATACTAATGGGCATATCATTTGCTTAGAATATTACACTAGCCCTTTGTTCCTGATATTTTTACCATAAAATTAGAATTGGGAAGGGAAATTATAGGAAAGTCTGGGATATTTGTTTTTGAAATATTTACCATTACCTAAGATAAGTTACTTAAAATGACATGGTAGCCACTGGCACAGCTCCTCTCTTGCTGTTTTGAGAAAAAACTGGTTTAAGCATAGTAGTGTGCCCATTAAGAGAGCAAGGAGCCCCCAGAAAATAAGTTCTTTGGATTTGGTTAGGTTCCCTTCCCTCATTTGGCAGATGTGGAAGCTAAGGCACAAAATACGTCAGTCTCTAGACGAGCAAACCATTACAAGATGATGGTTCTAGAAGGTGTTTCTAGGTGTAAGAGAAGATTATTATATATTAAGCTATATCATGTGAGTCCCTTATGAGCCGAGACAAATTCCTCTTTCAACTGTCAGGGGAAACAGGAGGAAGCCAGGAAGAAACTGTGACTTTTCACTGGTCAAGGAGGGAGAGATGAGGTTCCCAATCTCCCTCCAGCCCCTCCCGGGCCTTGTCCTGTGTGGGACCCGTTCCACGTCACCAGTGAAGCCTCTAGTGTTGTTGTCACTGTTCACTCAAAAGGGACGAACAGGGTTCTGAAAAAGCAGAGGAAGGGCGCTTGCTCGTGGAAGAATGGCTGGATTCCGGGGTTCCGGAGGCAGAGCGGGGGCCCCCGCTAGAAATAGGAAGGGAGAGGGAAAAAGAAAGAATATCTGCTCTGTTATTAGATCATCCTTCCCGGAGATTAAAATATAGATCCAGCTGATGCAGAAGATTCACTGTTCTGAAATTAAATGTGTCTAAGTTATGTAATTATTAGGCCATTACTTTAATGTCATTTCCTGGCCATCTGTGGCAAAAACCTAATAGGAGTAAAACCTGGGATCATTACAAATAAGTTTTGACTTCTAGTTAAATGTCGATTTTGAACCATCTTTGGGGCAAATGGAAGTCGATTCAAAGGGTTGTGCAATAGGTTCGTCGTGCTTGGATTTCGTGCATGCTGCCCTCTTTTCACTGTGGTCCTGTGCAGCCTTTCTCCATAGCATCCTAGTTTTTGTGCTTAGTGAAGGTAATTACACCAAGTGATGGGACCTTGCCATTTTCTGTTTGCAGAACAATCAACCATGACGACCGAATCTGGCTCAGACTCAGAATCCAAGCCCGAGCAGGAGGCCGAGCCCCAGGAGGCAGCGGGGGCCCAGGGGCGCGCGGGGGCGCCGCAGGGCCCGGGGCCCGAACCCAGCGGCGAGGAGCAGCACCAGGCCCTAGAGCAGTTCGAGGCTGCGGCGCACAGCACCCCCGTGAGGAAGGAGGTGAGACCCGGGACTCAAGCCACCACCACCTCCCACGCACCTGCTAGCATCTCCCAGAAAACCAGTTCAGGAATGTTTACTGACCTTTGCCAGGGTCTGGGCTGAACTTGGTCTCTTAGCACTAGAGGGAACTATGAGGGGTCATCTGTTTCCCCCTTCTGGTCCCAGGCAGATGGAAATTTAGGCTATTTTAAGACTTTCAGTGAATGACATTCCACAGCTTTGCTTGGTAACTCCTTCATTTGATTAAAGCCCTAAACCCACGCTGAAATCTGGACTGCAGGTTATTGGTTTTACCTGGGTTTACAGGAAGGCTAGACACCACACAGTGGCTTTAATTAGGCTCCTAATTTTTCTTCAGGCATGGGGTTAGAGCTATTTTGATTCTTCTCCAGGGTCCCTCTGATCCTGATGTTGCCAGCCACTTTGAGTGAATGTTCAGGTGGGTCTCTTTTCCCTCCCTTATGTGCATGTACCTTCAACTCTATTATCTAGACATACTGAAGTTGTTACATGTAATGTGACTATTTCATTTAAAAGTTTTCATACAAAATAGAAAAGCATGGTTTATACTTGGGCTTTCAAATGAATCCACGTTTAAATTATTTTGGCTTGAAACTTCAAACCGGAAATCACCATGTGTTAGGGTACCAGCTCATGCTATGGTAAGCAAGTCTAGGAGTCCCTGCAAACGACTAACCTTTTTCTAGGTTGAAAGTATATGGGTCAAGCTAGACATTGTAGAAGACGTTGAGAGAAGAGACATGAAATCAGCATGTTAGCGAAATTCTTTGGAAGGCACAACACGTTATTATAACATTAAACTATGTTTAATGTTTACAAACTGATTATTACTTTCCCCATAGTATTTATGTTCTGATTTTAAGCAGTATTAAAAATAACATTTATTTTCATGTTCTGTAAATAGAGGCTGTGTCTGATCTAAAATGTTTCGTGATGGGGAGCTGGAGGTTATCCTTCCAACTTATTAAACAAAACGTAAGGAGCTGTCGTTGTCACCATGGTTTTCCTTTACCATTCTTTTTTTGGAGATGTGAAGATGATGGTGTTTCAGTTGTTTTTAAACCTTCAGAAATTTTAAATTACTAGGCTGGATATCCGCCCCCCCCCCATTCTTTCCTCTTAACTCTGAAATGAAATAAACGTGAGAGCAGGAGATAATTGTACAGAAGAGTTTCTGGCCGAGAAGTGATACATGTATTTTATCTTCTGGAAGTCAGGTGTCTGAAACGAAATGAGAGAAATGTTACTAAAGCCCTCTGAGGGAAAGGTAACTGGCTGCAGAGTCAGGAGAACTAGTGAAACCTGCCTCTTCCCTAGTTATTTCAAGGATCTCGGAGAACACATTCAGCCTCTGAGCCTCTACTTCCTCGTCACAAGATGAAGGGATCAGAAGAGATAGTTTTCTCAGGTTCTTCTGCTCTCGGCTTCCTTGATTCATACTAGGGTCCCAGTTATGTTGGAGGTGAAATGAAGCACATTTTGATAGTCTGTGAACACATGGGCTTGGCCAGATTTGAATTCCAGGCTACTAGTATTCTGGAGGAAGTTTGTGGAGACTATCTCCTTGCCCTTCTTTCTCCTGTGTGTAAAAGAGGGTGAAGAGACCTAGCCACCTCCCTCCCCCAGCTGTCATGAGGATTCAGTGAAACAGAGGATGTGCCGAAAGGGTTGATACCGATATCTTTAAATCGTAATGAATTATATGTGACTAGAATGGATGTTTCATTTGAGGTCCTTGGTCTGCTCTTCTGAAGTTGTTGAAAATATGTATGTGAGAGGCTCAGTGATGGGTTCGTGCTTTAAGCGTTTTGGAAACAACACCTCCCTTTGAACACTGGTAGTTTCAGGGGTATCTGGAGTTGACTGAGAAGTAGCCCAGAAAGCTTTGTCTCATACAGATTTTATTAGAGGAAAAATGAAATTTCATCTTCCCCAGTACAGAGAAAAAGTTGGTTTAAATAAAAACATAGCTTCTGTTGACTTTGGCTGTGATGGGATGAAAATGTGAATTAAAAGTGTAAAAATCAGGGCACCTGGGTGGCTCAGTTGGTTGGGCGACTGCCTTCGGCTCAGGTCATGATCCCAGAGACCCGGGATGGAGCCCCATATCGGGCTCCCTGCTCGGTGGGAAGCCTGCTTCTCCCTCTCTCACTCCCCCTGCTTGTGTTCCCTCTCTGGCTGTGTTTCTCTCTGTCAAATAAATAAAATCTTTAAAAAAAAATAAAAAATAAAAAAAATAAACGTGCAAAAATCTTGGGGCGCCTGGCTGGTACAGTTGGTTAAGTATCCGACTCTTGGTTTTAACTCAGGTCATGCTCATAGGATCCTGAGATTGAGCCCCCACAGGCTTGGAGCTTGAGATAGTTTCTCTCTTCTTCTCCTTTTGCCCTTCCCCATCATGTACATGCTCTCTCTCTCTTTCTCTCTCTCTAATATAAATAAATATTTTTTAAAAAGTGCTAAAATCTTAAATAAATTAGAAGCACTTAGCACATAGATGATATAAAATCTCAAGGCTATTGTGGTGCCTAGGTAGCTCAGGCAAGTGACCGACTCCAGATTTCAGCCCAGGTTATGATCTCAGGGTCCTAAGATTGAATTCTGTGTCTGGTTCTGCCCTCAGTGGGGAATCTGCTGGAGATTCTCCGTCTTTTCTGCTCCTCCCCCCCAAGCTTGCTCATCCGTGCTCCCTCTCCCTCTCTCTCCTTGTCTCTCAGTAAAATAAAGAAATCTTTAAAAAAAATTTTTTTCCAAGGTTACCAAACTTCACCAGCTAGCGTAAGGCCAAAATTGTTTGACTTTTTTGCAGCACTATTTTAATACTTTGATATGAAAGACTAATAGTCTGGGAACTGGGTGACTCGGTCGTTAAGCGTCTGCCTTCAGCTCAGGTCATGATCCTGGAGTCCCGGGATTGAGCCTCACATCGGGCTCCCTGCTTGGTAGGAAGCCTGCTTCTCCCTCCCTCACTTCCCCTGTTTTGTGTTCCCTCTCTAGCTGTGTTTCTCTCTCTGAAATAAATAAATAAAACCTTAAAAAAAAAAAAAAAGACAAATAGTCAACTACAACAACAACAACAACGAAATGAAAAAACAAGAAAAAAGTTGGACCAGGTTGCCAGAGCAGGCTTTCTTTTATTTACTTGTTTTGGCTATTTCTAGTCTTCTCAACTATTTTTGGCCTTTGAAGTTCTTTTTTCAATTTTTTTTCATGGTCTCTTCACTCAGCAAATTGGTCTTTTTGTTCTGAAGAACTTCTCACAACTTTGCTCTGAATTCTTGTGTAAAGAAGTGGAGGGAGAGACTGTATTTGTAATCTGGAGGGAAAACCAGATAGGAAATGACTTTATAAAAGCAAAAAAATCCATACCTAAATTCCAAAACATATACTAGAAGATAATGCTGTGATTAGAGTGTCATTAAATTGTAACTGCTAATAAGAAAGAAAAGTTGAAGTGATAAACCTAAATAAACCTTTGTTATCAAGGTCATGTGCTTTTAGCTGCTAGGATGATAGTACTATGTTTATGAGAGAAGAAATTTCATGCTCACTCAAGGGGCCTAATCTGAACTTTGCAACATGTCTTTCTTTGCTCTGTCAGTGTGCAGTTGCAGACTAGTGGAAATGATACTCTGGCCTGTGAGTGGAATTTGCACCTTAATGCAACAGTGGTTATTTAATAGAAAAAGGTATGGTATGGTGACAGATGCTAGCTACACTTCTGGCAAGCACAGCGTAACATATCAAGTTGTTTAATCACTATTTTGCGCAGGTGAAACTATTTGTAATATTGTCAACTGTACTTTAATGAAATATATGTATGTAAACACACACCTAGATAAAGAAGGATGTGTAAAGGGAATAGTTAGTTGCACAGAGAGATTTCCAAGGGTATTTTTTTGATTTAAGGGAGAATTTAACTGTTCCTTAGGACATCGTCTGCGGTTCTGAGCCTAGGCTGGACTTCACTGTTGTGCTCTGAAAGCAGATTAAAGCTTTTGGACAGATTTGATCTCTTACACTGGCTCATTACAGACAGGAGGGAAAGACTAAAGGGGATTACTTTGTGATGAATTTCAGTGCCACTGGCTTCATTGAATTGATTTAGAGGTGAATCAAATATTTGAACAGTTGTAAAATTACTGAGAAGATTAATACTTGGTGCTCTCCAGGCCTTCAAGTTTATAAGATACCTTATATGTATATGGAGTGTCATGGGTCATAGACTATAGAAGGATCCAGTGAATGAAAAAAATAGAGTACAGTAAATAAAATCTAAATGATTTATTTTAAAGACCTGTAGTGGCTAAAGCCTTTTTTAAAAAGTCAGGAGTCCATTTGTATTCTCCTTTGCTTAGTGAAGTCTTGATGGCATTGCTAACCCCGAGATTCTAAATTAAACCTTCTCAAGTCAAACTGCAATGAAGCCCAATTGATACATTTAAATGGTAAAAGTTATTTAGGTGAAACCATTAGCATGATAAATATCCGTGTCTGCGTACATGTCCATTCACAGTCTCCTGATCTAGACAGCTCTCCTGCTCTGGGAAATAGGAAAGTGTGTGTCTAAAGGGTACTGCTCTTGCCTGAGCCATGCAATATTTATTTCCTGTCTTGCAGTGAAAACTGTTCATTGTTTGCTCTTAACAGGTCACTGACAAGGAACGGGAGTTTGCTGCTGGGGCTGCAAAACAGCTCGAATACCAGCAATTGGAAGACGATAAACTTTCTCAGAAATCATCTAGCAGTAAGCTATCTCGATCTCCATTAAAGATTGTCAAAAAGCCTAAAAGCATGCAGTGCAAAGTGGTTCTTCTGGATGGGTCAGAGTACACCTGTGATGTGGAGGTTAGTGCATATTTTGAAAAAATTTATTTTTGTCAAAGATTGATACCTGGAGAATGTTGGTATGAGATGCGCAAGATATGTTCTTGTTCTCAGAGCTCTGGAAAGTTATTCAGACCCAATTTTTCCATACAAAATTCTTTCCAAAGTCTCTAACAAGAGATCGAATTACTGAAAGTACTTATAATGTCTCCAGAATGTTACAATCAGAAGAAAAGTGTGATCTTAATTAAAAAAAAAAAAAAATCCCCAACACTTTCCATGGTAGGGGGCCTTTAAAAATCCAGTTTTTCTTTAATATCTTATGAACTATCATTTAAATGAATTTACTTTTTCTACTTGAGTAGTTTTACTTTTTCTATTTGAATAATTTTACTTTTCCTATTTTAAGTTATTTAGTAATATATTTTATATAAAGTTGCATCATTGCAACTTTTAACTGGTAGGAACTTGTACATTTCTGTACGTAGCGCTGGTAGATCAGTAGGCTCATTTGAACTGTGAATGTCCTCCTCTTGGAGTAATTTTTTAAATGTCCATCGTGGTGGGCATCACAGCCTGAGTGTAAAAGGGTCTACTATCCTTTGTGCTTTTTGCAAAGAAAGCAAAAATCCCTCTCAGAGAAGGAGCAGTTGAACAACTTTTGTCAGCCGGTTAGCAGGGCCAGGAGGACGGAGGAGAACAACAAACCTGGCCGCAGCAGTGGAGATGGGCAGCTTCTCCGCGTGTCAGGGAGAACACACCCAGGACCTGAACTGGAGGCACAGGAGGGGGTCTGGGTGTGCACCAGCCCGAGGCCTTCTCCCCGCGCCTGGGAGAGGGCAGCTTGCTCTTTCAGCAAGGTGATTCAGTTTCAGGTTGAACGTTTTCTTCTTTCTTTTTATTATGTTCAGTTAGCCACTCTTTTGTACGTTTGCATCCCAAAAGTTTATTCCTCCTGCCTCAGCCCCCTGCCCTTGGTCATGCAGCCCGCCCCGCCCAGCTCCTCCCATCACATGTCTACATGGAGCACCTCTTCTGCTCTGTGTGCTCTGAGGCCCTCCTGGGTGCCACAGGCAGTATCTATGTGTTGTCCTGCCTTTCCAGTCCTCCCAAGACCCCACCAGCCCCAAGCCCACCTGATTTCCCGTGCTCCTCATTCACTCCTCTCTGCTCTCTTGGTCTACAACCCCACAGCATTCCTGTTCTGTTTCATGTAATGCAGTCCTGCACCCAGTCCTCTTCTTGGGTCATAAGATTCAAATCCGTTTCATGTTGATAATATCATTTATGGTAAGGATGGGGTTGCTTTGCTGATTTTCTGGAGCATAGAGCAAAACAGAGATTTTCTGAAAAGAAATTCTTAGATCAGAAGTTACCGTACCGTGTAGTAATTGATAGAATTGTTGTCACCCTGTCACCTGGCGGATACCGATGGACTGGGACGGGGAGTACGAGCCATGTTGCAGGGTCCTACCTAAGGCGTACCACGCACAGATCCATCTTTGACCTTTCTTTGGCTCTGATTTTGGCTGACTTCTGAGCTCAAAGTGCCCAATTACTGATTTAGAGATTTATTCTGGAAATTGGGAGATCTGATCATGTACGCCCACCTGGGCTTTACTCTGAAGCTCAGAGGATTTTGTAACCTTGAGAGAGATTGTATTTTTCCAGTGTGGATCCACCTGCTGGAAAAATTGAACTAAGTGAAACTTTTTTCTTAATTTTGAGGAGAGTCCTTCTGTTGATTGTATTATTAACGGAATAAACGGGTTTAGCTGGCAGTCCTCTACTCATGGCTACCAGGGCTGTCTAAAGGAGAATCTAAAAGAAAGTTTATAGTGTTTTGTGTAGGGGGAATAAATGCCTTGGGGCTGACTGACGTGCATGAAAGTATTGATCATGTTGCTAAACTTAATTTACAGCCCATGCTTCCAATGTGTTATAGATATAATCTATGTATTTGTGTTCAGAATTTTGATGTTGTAATTACCTTTGGATTCAATTCACTGTTACTTTTAATGTCGCTGTGAATAGTTTGAGTGACATGGCAATGTTGGTCAGTTATTTTCTTTTAGAATATTTTTTATAAAGTTGACAGTTTTTCTTTTTTCTTAGAGATGTTATTTATTTGAGAGAGAGAAAGTGAGCACAAACTGGGTGTGGGGCAGGGCAGAAGGAGAGGGAGAAGGAGCCTCCCTGCTGAGCAGGGAGCCCCATGTGGGGCTTGATCCCAGGACCCTGGGATCATGACCCTGAGCCTAAGGCAGACACTTAACCAACTGATCCCCTAGGTGCCCCTGAAGTTGATAGATTCTTAAGAATTAGGAGAATTCTCTTTTTCTGGGACACAAAATCCTTGGCCAGCAGACCATCGTCAGTTTTACAACAGATGCTGGTAGTAGAGGAAAACGTGGTTACTACGGACTGACATACTTGTGGTAAAGTGAAATGGATTTATGCAGCTGACTGTTGAATAAGAAAAATGGATTGTGAAGCAATGACGTGGATCTCAAGGCAGCCACAAGACACAGCTGAGAATGCATATTCAAAGTGACTGTAGATTTTAGGAACTGTGGAGCATAAACCCTGGGCAGGCTCGTGCATGGGGTGTGATAGGTAATGGTGGTTGAAAACATTGCCCTAGGGAAGGTGTCCTTCAGTTTTACTCTCCTGCACACGGAGTTTTTAATCAGTGTTTTGGATGAAGGCACACGCGTGACAAATAGCTGAACGATATTTTTAAGGGACTCATAGCCCATGTGCCGGAGTCCGGGTTTCTCATGAAGTGAACCGTGTGTGACATGGAAACCAAGTGGCAGATAATGTTGAGCAGGAATGGAGGCCAGACTTCGCTGTTTGTAAGGATCAGATGCAAAATAGAAACGTGTCGTGGGAAGGGGTGGTCAGATATCATAATGGTTTGGGTGAAACTAATCTTTGGGTTTAAGTCAATTACAAACTCCGCTTGAACCAGGGGTGTAGACGTTAGAAACTTCCATGCGGTCACAGTGGCTTCTGTGAAAGTGCAGTGTGTGGTTTCCCCAGACCCCAACACCCAGCCCCTCCGGTCCTGTGCCAGAGAGCCCGTCCCTTTCTTCAGTTCATGCAGGAAGAGCAGTCTTCGGGGCCACCAGACCACCAGAGTGAAAACAGATTTATCTACTTGTAACCCATGTGATTTCAAGGAACTTTAGCTTTCTGAACCTCGGTTTCCTGACCAGAAAAATGGGGGTGAAAATACTTGCCTCAAAAAGCCATTATTGAGAAGATTAAAGCAGATGCTTAATGTGAACACCTTCTGCAACACAGCATAATCTTAATAAATGGCAGCTATTTAATAATGGGAATAACAGTGAACTCTGACTTGAGCTTTTTCAGCAGAGAGTTAGAGGATGGTGAGGGATCTGGAAGTCTCTTATGAAGAATGATTACAGAACTAGAATGTGTCGAATAAAGAAAATGTTTCCACATGTCCCCTTCTTTTGAGGGTGGCAGGAGAGCTACTTCTAGTTACTTGGCATTGAATGTCTGTCATAACATACATAATTTGTTTAAGGTATAGAAAGTAAGACTAAGGGAGAAGTTATGAGGGGTCCAATTTTTAAGTAAACAGAAAACAAATATTTTAATTTATTGCTGTCACCCTCATGGAAAGTGTTCTGCAGGAGGATTCCAGCAGAAACTGTAGGTGCATTTATAAAAACCATCAGCCCCTCATATGCAGTCTCAGACCAAGAACTTCCAATGCCCCTTCCTACTCTAAAATTCATGGAGAGAAGAGATACAAAAATCTGAATTGAAAAAGCAGAATTACCTCCCTAATCCCTGTACCCAACACATACAGTTGTAGGTGAATTTAGAACAGAATGCAGGAG
>PITA01014992.1:0-51643 GCA_004023965.1 Spilogale gracilis | reverse complement strand
GCCTTCGAGGAGAGCAGCAAGAAACAGAGAGAGCCTGCAAAGAGAGACAGAAACAGAGAGCAGGAGAGCTGGCAAACAGCAAGAGAGCCTGCAAAGAGAGACTAAGAGAGACTGAGAGACAAAGGCAGAGAGCCTGCGAGGACGCAGCAAGAGAGCCTTCGAGGAGAGCAGCAAGAAACAGAGAGAGCCTGCAAAGAGAAACAGAAACAGAGAAGCAAAGAAAGCAGCAGAAAGAGAAGCAGAGTAAGAGAGACATAAGAGGAGAGAGAAGTAGAGCAAGAGGGCCAAAGCCAGAGCTAGAGAGCTAGAGCTAGAGAGCCAATGCTAAAAAGCCAGAGCATGAGGCTTCATAGGTCTCTCCTGACTGACCTTGGGTCTGTCAGCTTGCATTAGATTTCCATGTCCGAGTCATTATTTCACCCGCCAGACATCCCGCGGTTCGGGACCCACATCTCTGCCGAGGCTGGCTCCCCAGCGGTGACATGGCACATTTTGATAATGGAATAACATACCAATATTATAGAGAAAGTAGGTTTGTATATCTCTACTCAGTAAGATAATCCTTCAACATATGAAAAGAAAACAACTGTGTAGAGGAATGTATTAATAAGAATATACAAGTACCTAGATTTTCTTATGTATTTCCATATGTCCATAAAAAAACCATACTTTTACCCCATGCCTGTTTCTCGTCCAGATTTTTTCTATTTCAGTTAATGGTATCACTTCCTACCAATGGCTCATTGACTTTGTTTTGCACATCATAAGACTTTAATGATGATTGAAAAAGACTAACTTTTCCCCTGGTGAAAGAAATACATTGTAGTGAAATTGTCAAAGATTTGTATTTTATAGGCAGTTTCTAGTTTAGCTTTCTCTCTATATATTTTTTAATATTTTATTTATTTATTTGACAGAAAGGGAGAAAGGGAGCACAGGCAGAGGGAGAGGCAGAGGGAGAAGCAGGCTCCCTCAGGAAGCCCAATGCAGGGCTCGATCCCAGGACCACCACGACCTGAGCTGAAGGCACACACTTAAACAACTGAGCCACCCAGGTGCCCCGAATTTTTTATGATCTTAACAAATCATCCAATCTCTTGATTTTAGAATCTTGTCTCTGGTGGATTATAGATAATGGATTTAATGATTGAATTCTCTGAGGGTTGTTATAACAAAGGAAATTCATATTCTGTTTGGATACTTCTTGAGTTGCAAAGCTAAATCAAAACAATTTTAAGTTCTAACTTCCTAGGAGAGCATTAAATAGTGAGTTTTTGTGTCATTGTCAATGGCACTCTTTGTATTATATCTTTAGTGTCTCTTGCACTGTTCATTTCTACAAGTTAGAATATGTACATACACATATATTTCCATATATAGTATGTACATATATATTTAATATGTGGTAGTGACAGGGATCAGATCTGTGGTTGCCAGATATGATAAATATGTCTAAATGAAATGTACTTAATATGGAGTCAATATGTCTGAGAATGCTTCACAATTTTTCCATCGTAATGAAGTAATATTTGTTTTCTTACTTGCAAATTGACCAAAGTAATAGTTGTGTTGCCTACTGTGCAGGAAGATTGTAAGCATCAAACGGAGAGGGAAATGCAGTCAGAGCAGACACATTTAGAGGACTGAGAAATGTGCACAACCTACTATGGGAATCACACTGCTGCTGCTGTGACCAAGTGCTCCTCGGTACATACGTCTCATAAACATAGCTCTGCCCCAAATGTCCATTGATTGTAAAATATTTTCTTTTTTAAAATTTTTATTTATTTATTTGACAGAGAGAGAGATCACAAGTAGGCAGAGAGGCAGGCAGAGAGAGAGGAGGAAGCAGGCTCCCTGCTGGGCAGAGAGCCCCATGTGGGCCTCGATCCCAGGACACTGAGATCATGACCTGAGCTGAAGGAAGAGGCTTTAACCCACTGAGCCACCCAGGCACCCTGTAAACTCTTTTCTCATCATGTATTTTTCTAATTGTGAATTTGTTCAGACAGTACCATGATATGAACACTTTAGTGATCACAAAGTGAAAATGATATATTCTGTATCAACATCTGGAAATATTAAGGGGAGATAAGTAAAGGCATAGTTCTGTTTAAATGTGGGAAGGAGAAATTTTGGAGGAAAGAGGCAATGAAATAGCCACGAGAGACTGAGGACAACTGGGAATTTACTGAAGGGGAAAATGCATACCAATGTTTTTGCAGAAAACTGCCAGGTAAGCACTACCAGGGAAGGTAAAAGCAACATCATAAGGATTAGCCAGCAAGGCAGTGAAAGAGAAAATTAATGTATCCAGGTAAATGCATAAAGTCAGCCGAAGGTTTTAAAAGAGATATTAAATCAAACATGAACTCACAAAGAAAAATCTGTAAACTTCTTTCTTCCCTGAGATTGTGGTTGTTTTTATTGACCTTTATATCATCCCATACAAGTGTATTTTAAGTATCTAATTTCTTGTATTAAATCCTTGAAATGCTTTCTTGAGCAAACCATCATTCATGAGTATTTGGTCCCAAAAGAGTTTCAGTAAGCAGTCACCAAAAACTTGGAACCTAAGATTGATTATGTGGCAGATACATTCATTGTTCAGCTATTATCCATGTGGTCCGACATAGCTCCCAGCTTCCTTTCAAGTAAGGGTCCTAATGGGCTCTGAGGGGATATTATTGATAAACTGCTTTTGGATATTTAATGAACACTAAATTATTTTGTTGCCCAGTTCCTGTGTTCATATAGGAAAAATAGGACTTTGGACTCAGAGGTCCATTGTCTACGTGCTCTTGCACCTGGAACAATACTGCAGTGAGGCTCTGATGTTAGAACCCAGTGTGGATCAAGGGTAATTCTTTTACTCTTATTTTATCTTATTTATATTTTGAATGTAATACAAATATATTTTATACTGTAAGAATTTACTCTTCATAATTATGTAAGCATAGTTACATACTTTTACAAAAAAAAAAACACATGCACAGTTTATCACCTCCTTACAAGCCTTGTCTCCAAATAGGGTCACAATGGAGGTTAAGCCTCCAACATATGAATTTGGGAGAGGAATACAATTCAGTCCATAACACCACACGAGCAAAGTTATCAAAGAGTTATATTTCCTCACAAAAGGGGTGTATATGAAGGGAATTGTAAAGTACTTGTTTTCCAGATGAAGCAAGTTTAGAAAGAGAACCAGTTTCTAATACTTAACATAAAGCTACAGAAAGAATTTTAAAAGCAGGTCTTCTGACTTCTAACATTAACAAAGTATTTATATAAATTCTTTAAGATTTTATGTACTTTTTTGATAGAGGGGGAGTATGGGTAGAGGGAGGGGCTGAAGGACAAGCAGACTCGCCGCTGAGTGGGGAAACTGCAACAGCTCTTTGATCCCAGGACCCCAAGATCATGATCTGAACTAAGGTCAGACACTTAACCAACTGAGCTATCTAGGTGCTCAAAAAAGTATTTATATAGATTTTATAAAAGTAATTTTATGAACTTAATGATGCAAAGTTTTTCCAGTTTTTACTTTCCACCTGAGTAACTTAATTGCCAGGGCTTTGATTGCTAATTTCAAGATTTTAGAATGTATCTTCAAAACTGTCTTTAAACTGCAAGAAGTATCTAACCTATTAAAAAGTAAAAATCAGCACAAAACATTACTTGAGAGCTCGTGTACTTGTAATCTTTGATATGAAGCAAGCACTGGAATAAAGGGAACCTGACATGCTGTTTGACAGGCATGTTGGAGGAAGTATCCCTATTTTGACTTCGCATATTGTATCAGTTGGATTCGTTAATTCTGCCTGCAGTTTGGGAAGTTTCCAATCCATTGTCATTTTGGAACGCATCAAAGAATACACAGTTTAACTACAGGGTCAAATAAAAAACCCCAGAATAAAAATTTCAGGTCCCAGGAGAACAGTGGTATTTACAGAAAGATTTGTTATAAAATGAAATGCCCATTACACTACTCAGATAAGAAGAAAAATGGTTGCTTTACATATATTATCTGATGACTTTATGGGCATGTGACATTAAAAGAAAGTAAAAATTCACTACTTCCCTGTATCCTTTATTGTTTCCTTCAGATTCACTTAAAAACCAGTTCTCTTTACTTCTGTATTAGTCAGTTTGGACCACTACAACAGAACCCCATAGTCTGCCTGACTTAAGCAACAAATCTTTATTTCTCCCAATTCTAGAGGCTGGAAGTCCAAGATCAGGGAGCCAGCTCAGTCGGGTTCTTGGTGAGGGTGCAGAGCTGTATGTATGCTATCTTTTTGTTGTATGCTCATATGCTGGGGAAAGGGCTAGCTCTCTTTCACTTCTTGTAAGGACATTATCTCATCATAGGGGCTCGATTACCCACGACCTAGTTACCTCTCAAAGGCCCTTCTCCATATAATATCACATTAGGTCTTCAATATGTGAATTTTGGAGGAATATGAGCATTTAGTCCAAAACTTTTTTAAAAAATATTTTATTTATTTGAAAAAGAAAGGAAAAGAGAGAATGAGTGAATGGAGGGGAAGAAAGAAAGGGAAAGGCAGACTCCCCACTGAGGAGGGACCCTGACGTGGGACTCCATCCCAGGATTGTGACCTGAGCCAAAGGCAGATGTTTAACTTACTGAGCCACCTAGGTGCCCTAGTTCATAACTTCTAACAAAGTTTTAAGTGTGCTCATATTTTCTATGTTATACTTATTGAGCATACATTTTCTCCTTTTTTATATTGTTGCCAAAAGATAAGAGAACAGTAAAATTAAGACCATTGTTTTCATAACCTATCACTTTTTTAAAGCCAAAATGTGTTTCTTTTACCTCTCTTCATCTTTATGAGTGTCTTGTAAACTGCAGTGCTTCTCAGGATCTGTTGCAGGGAAAGCAGATTGCCACACCCTACCCTAGAGTTAATGATTCATAGATCTGGAGAGAGAAGCATGTTTTCACTTATCTTCAATATTTTCCATTTTCTTTCCTTTTCCTGCCTGCCTCATTCTGGGTATAATTTCTTCAGATCCCTCTTCTAGTTGATTTATTCTCTATCAGTTACTTATGTCATTGGTAGATATTTCTGAATGCATGAAAAAATGTGTCATCTGGGCCGGCTTTACTATTAATCTATACTCATGTATTGTTCCCTTGCACAGATAAATCAAGTCCTATATTATTCTTGAGTCATATATTTAAAGTCACTTATTTAGAATCTAGCACTCTCGTCCTTCCAGAAAAGAGGTCCCATCTAGTACAATCTTCCTGTCATGTTACCCAGAAACAGTGAACTGGGCCTCTCAGTGCCACCGGCTTCACTAGTTGTGTTAGCTTTCCATTGCTTTGTAATAAGTCATCACAAACTCAATGGCTTCAAACAATCCCTATTTATTATCTCACAGTGTCTTTGGGGCTGGAGTCTTGGCATGCCTTAGTTAGGTGCTCTGTTCAAGATTTCACAAGGCTACAATCAAGATGTAGGTTGGGCTGTGTTCTCAACTGGAGGCTTGACTGCATAAAATATCTGCCTCCAAGCTCGTGGAGATTGTAGGCAAAATTCATTTTCTGTGGCTATATTGCTAAGGCCTCAGATTTGAGAAGCAATCTACAGTTCCCTGCCACATTGCCCTCTCCACAGGCATTTCAGAGCACAACAACAGGCTTCTTTAAGGAAAAGAGGAGCATTTCTTGTTCTAGTCACTCAAGACAGAGTCTTATATGACTCAGCATAATCATGGGATTCCCCTCACCTTAGTTATAGAATGTAACCTAGCCAAGGCAGTGGCATCCCATCATCTTTGCCATAGTCTATGGTTAAAAGAAAATAACAGGTTCTTCCCAGAACCTCAAGTGGAGGAGATTATCTAGGCTGTCATACCAGAGGGTGGATATCATGGTGGTTATCTGAGAACTTTGCCAACCACACTACATCTCCTCCAATAGCATCTTTCACATTTTTGACTCATCTGATCAAATCACCTTCTTCCCGGCAGCTATGGCTCCTCTCCTGCTTCTTGCCCCATCTCAGGGTGCAGATCTAGTTCTTGATCATAGTCCCTCCAAAAAGGGCCTGTCTCCTCTTATTCCCAGCAATATGTCACAATCTCTCTCCTATATAATACATCTGAAGTAGTAGAAAGAACTAATTCTAATGTTAAATTAGAAAAAAGAGCTTTCTCATTCCAGTTTCAACATTACAGGATGTTTAAAAATTTAGAAGTGATTTGATCTCTTGGTTTTGGTATAATAATCTATATAGAGAGGAAAATAACCCCTAACTCAGAAAGACGTGTTAATACAATAAGAGCATTGAGACCAAGCATGCAATCAACCACAGAAGACAATATGCCCTTTTACTAATTTGCCATCTTCTGTATATGATGAAGGTTTTACCTGGGCCTAAAGCAAAACTAGAAAAAAAAAATCACATAAACACTTAGGGTTGTTTTACACTAGTAACTTGATAATGTGTTCTTTGCTCTTTACAGGATGAAATGAAAGTTTGAGTTCCTAGTGCTAGATGCAAAACATTTTACCTAAATTTACCTATTGTTCCTTGGTTTCTCTTTTTTTTTTCCTTTGCTTGTTTGTTTTTTTCTTAAATTCCACATATGAGTGAAATGATATGGTATTTGTCTTTCTCTGATGACTTTTTTGTTAATCTTCTATTTCAGGAACAAACTGATCCATATTTTTACTAATAGAGTAATAACAATAGGTTAATTAGTATATTTGTGGAAATGCTTATCAAAGTAGGGATAGGTATGGAGCTAGATGTTAAAAGTTAAAAAAGAAAACTGCAAAGGGAATTATGATCATTCAGTAATTTCATACACTTATAAAGATGGTCGAATATGAGAACTTACTCTAAATTAAAAGAACACTGGATACAGAGTATCAGTAAGAAAACAATTGAAATTGTTAATAAAGTTCACCTGGGTGTCTCAGTAATTAAGCGTCTGTCGTTGTCTCAGGTCATGTTCCTGGAGCCCTGGGATTGAGCCCCACATTGGACTTCCTGCTCACTGGGAAGCTCAGCGGGAAGCCTGCTTCTCCTTTTCTCACTCCCCCTGCTCATGTTCCCTCTCTAGCTGTGTTTCTCTTTGTCAAATAAATAAATAAAATCTTAAAAAATACTGTTAGTAGCAAAAAAGAAAGTTAAAAATGACTTCTTATTTCTATATATGAAAAATTGTCTGATGTTGGGTAGCCCCAGTGATGGTAAGATGGGGTCAGACTTTTGGTAAAGAGGTAAGAGGAAATAACATGTATTGTAAGCTAAAGCAAACTCTGCCATAATCAGTGCCTTTGGGGAAATGTTCTCTTCATACATAGCAGCCTCAAAATTGTATCACTTCAGTATCTGTGATGTCTCCATTAGTTCCAGTGACCTAGTGACCTATAAGATACAAATTATCCCTGTCCAACACACTCAATATATAATATATAATGATAGAGGGTGGAGCCTAGAATTATCATATTAGAAAATGACCTCAGGAAAAGCGAAATTGGAAAATATTCCTAGTCACCAGTCATCCACTAATCACAGCCAGCTGGGAGACCATGTAGACACTGCCTGGGCTAACCCAAAATGTGGCCTCATGCTCTAGTCTCTTAAGATACTCTTTGTTAATCATTCCTCGATTCCTCCATGTTTGCTTTCTGGAAGTCTATCTGTATGTATGCATGCATTTATGTATCATGCATGTCCATTATCCTCCATGAATAGTAACTCTCCATCCCAGTTCCTCTTCCCAAGTTAAGAAGCCTCTTTCAAGTCAAAACCATCTCATATCCTCTTATTTCTCAGTGGCCAGAATTTAGGTGTATAGGTATGCCTGCCTGCAATGGGGGTTAGGAAATGCAAACATTTAGGTAAGCATATCACTACTTTTAATCAAGACCCTGGGTGCCTGGATGGCTCAGTCATTTAAGTGTCTGCCTTCGGTTCAGGTCATGGTCCCAGGGTCCTGGGATAGAGCTCTGTGGGGAGCCTGCTTCTCCCTCTCCCTCTGCCTGCTGCTCCCCCCGCTTGTGCTCTCTGTCAATTAAACAAATAAAATCTTTTTAAAAAAATCAAAACCCTATTATAAAAGAGAAAACTTTTTAAGAAAAGACTAGATATTAGGAAATAATCATTGTCATACAACTTAGGATATCATCAAAAGTCCTTGATAAGTATAAATGGAATGTGACCGAATGCTGTGCCTACAACAGGAAGTTGATTAAGACAATCAGTGTAGTTGGAATTATCCACTCCACCCCCTCCACCAGATACATCCAGGCATAAAGGCATATTATACTTGCTTTATTTGGAAGAATTATAAAGCTATTAGGATAGCACAGAATATCATACAATATCATCACTACTTGTCACCCTAGTATGTGTGGACTATGGTAAGATTTCAGTGGCATTCTTAAGGAAAGAAGAGAATTAGTCATGGAAGGATAGAAAATAGAGGACTTGAATTTTCTTAGTATTATAAATGGAATATGTGGTCTTTGAGTGTCAAGCCACTAGAAATGTTTAGTATTGGTAACAAATGTTTAAGTGGAGATCCAAGTTGTGGGAACAACATGGATCAAATTATAATGTCTAACGTATGTTGAGAAATTTGAGGTTGATCCAGGTGAGTTGTGATTTTCGTGTATTTTTGTGAATGTTTCACTTAAAGTAGGTTCATACTAATGGTAAGATTATCACTTTAGTGGGGCTACCAATTTTTCGGTGGTTCTGAAGATTTCTCATTGAAATCACCCAGAGGTTCAGAAATGTTGAGTGAAGATAGACTAGGTTAGCACCCTGATCAGTCAGGCAGACTGATTCCCTGCAAATAATCTGGGAAAGGCTCAGAACATCAAAGCTAAATCTAAGCCAGGGGAACATATAAAATGAAAGTGGCAATAGGACATCAGCTCAGTGATACTAAACATTTCTAGTGGTTTGCCACTCAAAGACCACATATTCCATTTATAATACTAAGAAAATTCAAGTCTTCTATTCTCTATCCTTCTTGCAAAGCCACCTCACAGAGGTGATATTATTTACAATATTATTTATTTGCCCCAGAAGCATATATGGCTTGCCTACAGCATTTATCCATGGCTTAACATTCACCTAGAAAAGGAAACTATTCTAACCTAATGTTAAGAAAGAAAATAAAACCAGTACAGAGCCAGATGTTAGGACACCTAGGTTCTCCTGCTAACCATTAACTACTTTCTATGTGATTTATGCTATCACTTCTTCTCACTGGGCTCTTTACTTTTCATTTGTAAAATGAAAATTTTTGAATGTATTACTTCTAATATCTCTTCTCATTGGAATCTTCCATAAATTCAGGTATTCCAAAAGCCAGAAAATTCATTTTCCGTTCTTTTTAAAAAAAAAAAAAAAATGAGATCCCGGCACCTGGGTGGCTCAGAGGGTTAAGCCTCCACCTTGGCTCAGGTCATGATCTCAGGGTCCTGGGATCAAGGCCCACGTCGGGCTCTCTGCTCGACAGGGAACCTGCTTCCCACCTCTCTCTCTACCTGCCTCCCTGCGTACCTATGATCTATCTCTGTCAAATAAATAAAGAAAATCTTTAATAAAACACACACACACACACACACACACACACACACAAGAGATCCGTTTACGCTGTCATTTTTATATTCTACTTCCTTTTGTGTAAAGAGTGCAATCCTGTGTCTGGTCATGATCCCCAGGTAAGAACAACAGAGGCTGCTTCTTCTGTGATTACATAACTATGGTCTCATCTGAAGTTTCAGTGATCATGTGCACAGAGCTCACTACATAGAGATTTTAGGGTCTTGAGCCACACTCATTTCCACATAAATGCTGCCTCCTACAAAAGACAATGTGATTTTTATACCTCTAAGAAGATAATGATGAAGTCATTTGGGGAATGTCATTTATGTTTCTCTTTTGATTCAGTTACCTACAAATTAATGGAATGCAGCTGATATTTCTCTGATTCTTTGACCTTTCTCCTATTTCTATTTGAGTGAACAATGGAAAACTTCAGTACTAATAACAGTTCAACATTCATGAGTTTGGCTACTAACTTTGCATTTATTTCTACCAGCACAAAAGGCAAAAAGTTACTCTGTAAATGGATATTCTCTTTTAATCTTTAAAATAGCAGCGAGGTGGGAATCATTATCATCATTTTAGGCATAAGTAAACTATGGAACAAGGTTTAAAAGACTATGTGTCGAATCAACGTTGAATCAGATTTAATTTTTCTGATTCCAAACCCACATAATGAAATGAAGCGGGGTGACAAGAGGGGAAAAAAAGAAAATCTGATGCAATTTGGATTTTTCAAGTAGCTGTGGAAAAAAAAGTAAATTTTAAATGAAAAACATGGCCTCGTCCTGTCAAGTATAATTAATGTGAAAATGAAGAGTTAATAAAAGTTCCCTCTGAGAGCTTTTCCATTTTTTGAACTTGTTGAAAAAGCTCACAGGAACTCAAAAAATATATATATATGTATATATATACATACACACGCTCATATATATTTTTATATATGTATATAGAATAGGGGATATATAGTATAAATTAAGTAGCTTATTCAGCGGATAAAAATGTTTGAAATGCATAGTTAAGAAAACTACTGTTTCCTTTGTGGGTATGCCTTTTATTACAGATTTCTGGACTATTTTAAGGATTTCTGAATAATCACATTGATTTATTGAGATTTTTCTCTGTAACACTTTAAAATTTATTTGATCTTCAAAAACATTAACTGGGATGATGCTGTCATTTTAATAGGTATTCTGTAATTTAGAAATACTTTTCTGTTCTCTGTAAGTAACCCAAAATGGCTACAGTAACTTAAATAGAAATTTGCTTATATTTAATAATTCCACAGTTTTGTGGCTGATGACATTATTCTAGCATCTTCTATATATCAAGATTAGTACTTATTTTAAACTCTTGGATTTTATTAAATTTCTTGTCCTTGTGGTCACAAAACAGCATTGGCTTCTATAGGAATCATATCCACACTCCAGGAAGAAAAAAATGCAAGAGTCAAATATACTTTCTAAGTAGTATGTTTCATTTTTTCAGTAGAGCTAAGTGTTTTTGGAATTCTTGCCCAGAGAAGTTTTTTTAATGCCTCCTGGGCCAGAGTCAACACTGCACATGGACATCTCTGGTTGGAATGTGCTTTGGTAGAAGTGGGTCATAGAGCATGAGGTAACATGAAGCACCCAATGTCAAATCAGATTCATGTGAATGAGGAATCTTACCCCATACATAACCTTATTAGTAAACTCAACAATACAATCAAGCAGTTTGGAAGAAGCATACCAAGTTATAGGAAATCAAGACAATTCCTCATTGTTCTCTGTCTCTCTCATTCTCTTTTTAAAAATTTCTTCACTGGACTCACTGGTCCAGAACACACAGGTCTCTTAATTAGTTACAGAAGTAGAAAGAACTTCGTCTATGAACCACACCCATTTTATATCCTGGCTGCTTCTTCTTCCTCCTCCTTTCCTTCTCTTTTTCCTCCTTTCTGTTCTTCCATAACAAGCACTCCATAAAAAGAGACCTCTTTATTCAAAAGATAAGACCCTCTTTCTTTACAAATATCATTAGTCTATTTGCTCATGGTCCAGTTATTGGGCTGTTGTATATTAGGCTGTGTCACCTGTCTTTCTTTTCCTTATCCTAGGACTTTCCCTGGTAAAGGGAGTAAATAAGATTATAAACTTAAAGTTCCTCTTCCTCAATCTCATACATACAGGCAATAAGTTAATTACATTGATTGATATGGAAGCTCTCCATAGCACCTTTACCAGTGCAGTAACTATTTATAAAATAACCAATATTGGGCTCAACATGATTTTTTTCAATGCCTTTTAGATTGAATAAAAAGAACACTGTACGTGAGGACTACTTTATTCCTCAAGACTTGACTTATGCTTTAAACTTTGCCTGTTTCCTCCCGTGATTATTCAAAATATTCATTTTTCTAGTAGCTCAGTTGAATGTCTTTGTTTTCTCTTCTAAAAGGCCATTTACTTATAATAAACTTTTTCATTCATGTAATAAATATTTACTGGGCACCTAAATATAAAAGAAATATGATAGATGCTAGAAATGCTATAGTTAGGGCAGCAGATCTAGTGTTAGCCCCCCATGGACCTTATATAGTCTAGTAAAGGAGAGATCAAAACATAAGCAATAACAAAATAATAAATTATATATGTTTTAATTTTGATATGGTCCATAAAGAAAACAATTGGTGTAATATTAGAGTGTAATATGGTGGAGAACTCTGAGTGACAGGGTCAGGAAGATTTCCTTCAAGGGGTTTCTTTAAAGCCAAGATATATGGGATGATAAAGAATGCCATAAGAAAAGCAATCCATTTCAAGACAGTGGGAAAAATACTGATTTATTATCTTAGACACTTTTCTTATTTCATTTGCATAATGCCTCCCATTTTGCAGTTGAGTATAAATCATTGGTCAGTGTCAATTGGTTAGCTGTTCAAGGTTACAAGTCCTATTTTGCATACCTTCCTCTGGAATTTTGGCACGTGACTGCTTATGAAGCAGGTGGGATTTATGTGTATAACTTTTGCCCCACTTAGCTGAAATCACAAAGAAGTTCACCCCCCAATCCCTCAAGAATGGTTATGCCTTACTTACTGAAGGAGCACAGTTCCTTCAAATGACTGTGCAGTCTCTGATTTGGGACACTGGGCATAAAATATGTATTCATATTATAAAAGTTATCGTCTCCCCCTAAAAACAGTCCAACTTCCTGTCTCACTAAACCAGTCCAGTCTTATTTTGAAGATAACTGGAACATTTACAATCATGTCTTACACCAATAATGTTGGGAAAAGGTTAATGCTATGAGAAGAGCTGATAAATGAACTATAAGCACTTTGTGATCACAGATCACTAAGACTATATTACTCTATGATTACAGGCCAGAGAGCGGAGAGTGTGAGCCCTTCTTATTAAACACATCATGATTCTGCATACTTCAATCAAGGCCCTTCTTACCTCTTTTAATCTAGACTAAATCATTCTAATTGGTTTGCACTCTTGTCATGTGCAAGCTTCCCCTCATTCCCGACGATCTCTGTCCCTTTTCCATTACCTTAAAAAGGTTACTGACTTACTTAAAGAAGAGGAGTGTCTGGGTCACCATTTGGGCCTACCTCAACAGTACTTTGTTGTTCTGCATCCTGGAAAGAGATCTCTCTCCTTCCCACGTTAAAGAAGTTTAAGATTGAAATAGAACTAAGGGGGTTCAGCTATGTGATGCATCATCATTAAGGATATCCTAACTTACAGCACACAGAACTCCTAATACATTCTGTTTTTTCTTTAGGGTAAGGGAAATATCATAGAGCCAAGAAAGGGCTCTGTAAATACTCTTCAATCTTAATTCTGAACTCTAAACCTTTGTCAAATAATTCTATTCTCAATTTATAGGGGCCTGCCTCCATTTTAATGAAGCATTAAAGAGAGATACCTGAATTACTAAAAGTTCTTATGACCCAAGGGATCTGTTTACTAAATGTTTTTTTCTGTCTTGTTTTGTTTTGTTTTTCTGGTACAGTACCACTCTTCACTCTTTACAATTAAAAATAGGGCGATTAATATAGAAATTTGCCAAAATGTACATTTTGGGCCAGACTTTTCAGAGCCAGTTGTATTTGGCCAGATTTCAAACCAAAATTGTATAAGACTCTGTGTTACTCTTTGAGCACGGAAATAAACATTTGAAGAAAAATAACCGTTATAGTTCATCAAATAATTGACTGATTGTAAAATGAAACCGGGAGGTAGTGTAAAAGTTTGTATAGTATTAGGAGTTAATTGAGTGTCATATTTATAGTAGTGGTTTCCATAAGCTGCTAAATACTACTTATCTATATATTAAATATTAGAAATTATTAAATACTGTTCATTTATAGATTAAATACTATTATAGATCTATATTCTATATATAAAAAAGTCCTTTTCTCTCAATGACTTAAGTATATTCAAAACCCAGCACATAACCTGTCTAAAAGATGAATTTGTTTCAAAGGTACAGTAAGTGGTTCCAGAGGTAATGAATTCTTTGGAAGTATTCAGAGAGAAAAGAGGGATGCATAGTGAGAAAGAAACTGAAATGGAACTTTAGATTAGACAGCTCTTATTTTTTTCTACCAGAGTTGAAAGACAGTCCTAACCAGTTTTTTCCTGTGTTCCAAACTGCTCCAGGCCCTCTGAATTATGGAAATTGACAGGATAGAAAGACAAAGAATGTCATCTGCTCACATTCTCAGGGGGATAGACTCAGGATACTTGTCTTTTTTTTCTCCAGAGCTATTCTGCTCCCATTCTAAGGGTAATAGAGTCTATAGATGCCTTTTTTTTTTTTTTTAATCTCCCCTGAGATAACTGCTTATATTCTAGGGTAGAGACCTTTCTCTCCTCTCCCAGAGAGGATTTGTTTACATTTCCGAGTAGAAGATAAAGCTTCCGTCTTTATCCCCAGAGAGGAGGACAGAATGGCAGGTAGGCCAGCAGCTCTGTACACACTCTTTGAGTTTTTAAATTTTGGGATCCCTCTCCTGTGGTGAACATTCTGCTGCATGTTCAGGTGACGTTTGGCTCTCTTTGCATGTCATGGGAATTTGAGGATTCAGACAACTATTTTATTTTTACTCTGTGTATTAATAAAAAGATCTGTTCCCTTCTGTAGAGATCCTCTGTATGTGTGAATATATATAAAACAATAGAAGTTTAACATGTTGGTATGCGGGGATTGGGAGGGCGGCTCTCCAATCCTTCACAGTTTGGCCTTAAAAACCACATGACTTTCTTTTTCATAATGTGTGTGTGTGTGTGTGTGTGTGTGTGTGTGTGTGTGTGTGTGTGTGTGTTTGTGATAAAATATAGATGACAAAATTTACCATTTAAAGTGTGCACTTCAGGGGCACCTGGGTGGCTGTGGTCAAGTGTCTGCCTTAGGCTCAGGTCATGATCCCAGGGTCTTGGATTGAGCCCCCCATTGGGCTCCCTGCTCTGCAGGAAACCTGCTTCCCCTTCCCACTCCCCCTGCTTTCCCACTTCCCTCTCTCTCTGTGTCTCTTTCTGTCAAATAAATAAATAAAATCTAAAAAAAAACAGTGTACACTTCAGTGACATTTAGGATATTCACAACATGAAGGCAAATATCAATTATCTCCAGTTTCAGAACATTTTAATCACCCCCAAAGCAAACCCCATACCCATTAAGCAGTCGCTGTCTGTAAACCTTGGCAACCACTGACCTTATTTCTGTCTCTATGGACTCGTCTATTCTGGATAATTCATATAAGTATAATCATGTAAGATGTGGCCTTTTGCGTCTGGCTTCTTTTGCTTTACATAACCACTTCAAGATTCTTTCACATTGAGGCTTCTACGATCACTTCCTTCCTTATTATGGTCACAATTTCAGTGTATGTATAGACCACATTTTGATTATCCATCATCAATTGACAGACAGTTGGGCTGTTTCCACCGTCTTTTAGTTAAAAGTCCTGCTATGAACATCAGTATGAAGTTTTGGCTTGAACACCTGTTTCCAGTTTTTTTTTGTTTTTTTTGTTTTTAAAGATTTTATTTATTTGACAGAGAGAAACACAGCCATAGAGGGAACACAAGCAGGGGGGGTGAGAGAGAGAGAAGCAGGCTGCCCGTCGAGCAGGGAGCCCGATGTGGGACTCGATCTCGGGTCTCCGGGATCATGACCTGAGCCAAAGGCAGTCGCTTAACCAAACTGAGCCACCCAGGCGCCCCTGTTTCCAGTTTTTGAGGTAAATACCCAAGAGTGAATTTGCTATGTCATATGGTAATTCTATATTTAACTTTTTGAGGAACTGCTAAACTGTTTTCTACAGTAGATCTGCAGTTTTACATTCCCACTAGCAGTTTACAAGGCTTCCAATGACTCCACATGCTATCCAATGCTTGTTAAATATTTTTAGAATTATTATTAATAGGCATTCTAGGAGCAGCATCACATTGTGGTTTGATTTGCATTTCTTGAGTGACTAATGATGCTACCATCTTTTCATGTGATTGTTCGTCAATTTTATATATTCTTTGGAGAAATAGCTATTGAAGTTATATGCCTGTCTTTTTTTTTCTATTAGTTTGTCATTTGCTGTGGAGTTATTAGAGTTCTTTATATTCTTAATGCTAAAGCCTTATCATATTTGTGATTTACATATACTTTCTCGCATTCTGTGGGTTATCTTTTTGCTTTCTTTATAGTGTCCTTTAATGAATATTTTTCATCTTTATGAAATCCAACTCATCTGTTTTTTGTTGTTTGTGCTTTTGGCATATTTAAGAAACTATTGGTAAATCCAAGGTATGCAACAGAACTGGATGATCCTTTATGGCTTTTCTTTATCTCCACGTTTTCTCTCCACTTTTGTCTGTTTTCTCCAACTTCTTGAAGCAGAATCCTTACACCAAAGAAGAGATTGATGATCCTGAGGCAGAAAGCTTATAGAGTCAAACAGAATGCTTAAAGATTGGCTGGCAGTCTGAGACTAGATTTCTCCATCAGTGCTATGTCATATCATTTCCAGAGGAAACACAAACCAAATTCACTTTGTAATTGGCCTCTGTTTAACTCCTGTGGCCATCTTCTTTAACTCTTACTATTATGTTGTATTGCTTTCCAATCTCCTATGGGTATCTAACACTCAAAACACAGCTTTATTCCTGGAAAGGACAGGATTTTTTTTCTTTTTCCTTTTCTTGACCATGTTTTAGTTCTGAGAAGCTGGATTGGAAAATTATGAAGGAAACTAAGAGACCTCTTTGACAGTTCTGATGTTTTTTCCTTGCATCTTCACCCCTAAGCTTTATTCTGGTCTTTCAAAAACTACTGAGTGAAAAGTACCTTCAAAGATTCCATTCTGGGGGTGCCTGGGTGGCTCAGTTGGTTAAGCAACTACCTTCGGCTCAGGTCATGATCCCAGAGACCCGGGATCGAGCCCCGCATCAAGCTCCCTGCTTGGCGGGAAGCCTGCTTCTCCCTCTCTCAACCCCCTGCTTATGTTTCTTCTCTAGCTGTGTTTCTCTCTGTCAAATAAATAAAATCTTAAAAAAAAAAAAAGATTCCATTCTGACCCTGTCCAATGGAGAGAGAATATAGATGCTACAAGTTTAAAGAATTAAAGCTCAAACTGCCCACTCCTCTGGCCAAAAAATGTCTAACAAAAAGCAGAGAGCAATCCTTTCACTTGGTTACTTACTCATTTATCTATTAATACTTGACTCTGGTGTCTTTATCTGCCTAGCCAGAATGGTCTTATCCAAATACAAATTGGATCACGTTATATTCACTTTATCCCACCCATATTCTCCACTTCCATGACTTTCTTGATAATGACTACCTTCTTAACCTCATCCTCAAGACATAGCATTCTCTGCCCTAATTCTGATACTTCTAAGTGCATTTATATCAGAAGTTTTATCATATCATGTACCATCAGTAGGTAACCTGGAGTACAGTGAGGTTGCAGAAGATACAGACGTTTGGCATCAATACCCACATCTGTAAAATTGGTATTTTATTCTACATCACACATATCTAAAAGTTCTTTGAGTAAATGAAATACAATTCCAAATAAATAACATCTCAATATTATGAAGATATATTTTATATATAATGGTAATGTAATATAAAGCATCTAATTCCAAGAAGATTAACCAATTTATTGACTCCCCTGAAAAGATACCTTACATATATCTGTGACCCAAACCACTTAATATAAAAATATAATTTATATGTTATATTAGAAATTAATAATACAATTGTTTGTTTTCCTCATTCCCAGAGATGTCTCATGTATCATCTAGAGCCCATTGTGTTAGGTTGGTGTTGTCTGACCGAAGTACTTTATTGGGAAGAACTATGAGAATCATTTACTTAAGAGTGACTGTCATGGGTGTAGAAAAGTAGCAGCTCAAGTATTTATTAGTCCCAGTTATCTTATATTCTGCAAGTTCTTTGAAAGGAGAAAACATCTCATTTCTCATTCTCATCCTCTGGAGATGAACTGTAGGTGCCAAGAGCTTAGTCATTTTTGTCAAATGAACCAGTGAATATATGAATAGCACGCTAAATAAGGAATAAACTCTCTGTTGAGATAGAGAAATGGATTAGATATAGATATTGGGTATACATGAGGTTTAAAAAGCAAATGAAGTATAGAAATTCACATAAGCCTGGGTGCTCAAAATTCAGCAGGCATCAAATCCCCTGGAGGGCTTGTTTGAACATAGATTGTTGGGTCCCAGCCCCACAGAGTCTGAATCACTAGGTTTTTGGTGAGGGCCTGAGAGTTTTCATTTCTAACAAGTTCCCAGGTGCTACTGCTGCTGCTACTGCTCTAGGGACCATGCTGAGAATCACTGACATAACCAGATGGTCTGTAGATGGGTTCCACACAAGGAGAGCTGGCTCTAGGAGGTCATGTGTTTTGATGAAGGCAGAATTTCACTTTATTCATCTTTGGCTGTGCTTTCATCTGTGGTGAACTCATTTTTAGGCACAGATCACCAGAAGCACCTCTTAGCTTATTTAATTGCCAGAGCAACTCCATCTAAGAGAAGGAGAACCTCCTTTCTGACTGTTTAAGCAAAATCACAGGGCTGATTCTGATTTGTTCCATTCAGGTCACATGTTTACCTCATGTAATTGAGATCCTCATAGATGAAAGAGGAGCAGTACTTCAGAAAGACATTGAAACTGTTAGGTAATAAGTAACATACCTACCCTCTCCTGACCACTTTGAAAATTAGAACTTCAAAGTCAACGTGGGGCACAATAACCTTATAACCACTTGTGTTATTGCCAGAGCTAAACACTGAATCCAGGGTGACTCCCTTCAAGCCCAGTGCTTCTCACCATTCCCCATTTACCTCCTGTTCTTTTGATTCTTTTCTAACATTAATTGTAAAAGTTCCCAGTTCTTACAAGGAAAACATGTCACAGCAAGATCTAAAAAGCCAGGAGGATATTACTCAGAAATACTTAGAATGATTTCAGTCAAACGAAAATGAGAAATACAACAATTTCTTTGAATTCCCAGAACGAGGATCACTCAGAAAAATGCTGTCAAAGTAGTTAATAGAAAATTTCTTGAAGTGCTTTGCTTCCTTATATAACAATTAATAAGGGAGCACAATAAGAACATTTCTATTTTGTGGACTTAAGATTACCCTATTGAGGAAATATGTGTTAAATAAATCTACTTAACTATTATAAGGCAGTTCAGCATTTATCTCAAGATGGATGTTAAATGTTCTCCTTTCTTATAATTATACCTGTCATGGCAATAATGGGTAATATCATAGACACATCATGAATGCATAACCTTCTGACTAGTGGACACAAGTGTAATAATGTTCATATATGTTGGTCTCCTTGAAAAATATATCTCCAGTTCTTTTACCCTGTTAAGGTAAGGGAAAAAATAGCATGGGTTGTTGCTGTACCTTCTGGATTCTCATGACACCTTAATTCTGCCCCTTCCTTCCAAATTTTCTCTTCATGGCTTTGGCACTGCTGAGGCACTTTTTTATTCTTCCCCTTGATCTCCTTCCCTTGTTCTTCTTTTTTTCTCAGCCGCTATCTGTATTACCTCCTTTACAACATGTGACTCTCCAGGTATTGTGGGGAGTTTATTTCCCACAGAAAGTTATAACCATATCAGACAATCTTTGAAATACATAAATCCATGGTAAATTGAAAATTTTGCAGCATCTTGCGAGGAGGTTGGTATATTGTCAACTTTCTCACCAGAAGGCATGTTCTTGATCCTACACCTCTTTTATATGTCCCACCTCCTCTAGTCAACTGCCCAAGACTGTGGGAGATTTTACTTCTCATTATGTAACATCATGAGTTGACTCTTGCTTTCTTCTTAGATTCTTAAGGATCCTCTGAGAAGTAGCAATAAAAATAACCAACCCTCTTTGTTTACCAGGGCCTGGTTTACTCCTTATACAAACCCCTTTCTTCTTCTTGGTAACCATTATGTGGTGGCTATAACTCTTAGTCTTATGTTCTGATGAAGTAACTTAAATGTAGAGAAACTACACAACTGTCCAAAATGACAGAAAGCATAAGTACTGGTCAGGGTTTTTGTTTGTTTGTTTGTTTATTTTTTTTTCTTTTTCCATATAACAAGAGTTGGATTCCTCTTGTTGATGAGATATTCAATTTTCGATGACTAAGGATCTATTATCCTTCATCTTCCAGATTTATTATCTGTATCCTGTTGGTAGACGGGAAAGAATATGAAATTTTCATGGGCCAGCGATAATCACTGCTACTCACACTCCACTGTCCACATCTCAGTGTCTGAGTCACATCTAACTACAAGGGAGAATGGAAAATGCAGTCCATCCAGATGTGTGCTGAGAAGAAGACAGACAGCTGCCAGTCTCTATCACAGTGATCTCCTGAGATCCCATATGTCCCAAAATAAGTATAGAAAAATTAAACTCTGCCAATAAAAAATAAGATAAAAAAATGCAACTTCCAAGGAAGCAGAGACCACATGGTACAGTACATGACACATGCACTGATCAATATTTATATATTTTTAAGATTTATTTCAGAGAGAGAACATTCATGAGAAGGGGAGGGGCAGAGGGAAAGGGAGAGAGAATCTCAAGCAGACTTCTGAGCATAGTGCCCCACTTGGGGCTGGATCTCAAGACCTCGAGATCATGACTTAAGCTACAACCATGAGTCAGTCACTTAACCAACTGAGCTACCCAGGTGCCCCAGTAAAGTATTTGTTGAATGAATGAGGGACTATAACTTTCTGCCTATATCTAAAATGATATGGGATCATGTATCATTTTTCATGTTTGCTCTATTTTTAGTTTCAGTTTTGAAATAATATCTCAATATTTGTCATTAGATGATGTGTCCATAAATGTCTTATCAATTGCAAAGTCAGTGTATTCTCAATATGGTGGTTTCCATGGGTGACAAATTAGGCTTCTTAAAACAATGTCTTATCTTTTTGAACTTCAAATAGACAGAATTTAAAAAACGCATATTGTGGGGGATAATCTGTTCATTAAGAGATACGTTATGTTGCAAAATATAATAATTCGATTTATATGTTGAATATTATATATATTAAGCACATGAAATGTATCATATATTTTTCCCCTCTGTGCAGTGGCCTTTCTCTTTAAATAGCTCTTAGTTTGCTGTAATAAAGGAATATTATGATTTCAGAGGCACTTCCCTAGAAAGAAATTTAATTAGTGCCAGTAATTTCAAAATTCATTTAAGATCTTGCAATGAAATATTTTATGGACGGTTAAGGTAGTAAATTATTGATTGGCTAATCAAATTCTCAATTACTGACTAACTGATAAGTTGTCATCTCTCCAATAACAGATATTCTCTGAATGCAATTACCCAGACTAACTGACTCCCTCAGCATCTATCATACTCTCGTATGAATTAGGGATTTCTTAAATATCTGCATTCATTTCTATTCATAGCCCTGGTTTGTAAGTTTCTGTTCACAGTCACACCCACCCTAGATCAGCTTCTTTTCATGGATGTCTAACATGCCTGGAATGTCAGCAAGATACCAACAACAACTGCAAAGACTCTGAGACTAATTATCAACAGGGTGATTATTTTTCCAACCACATGTTTAGTATGACAGGGCTCTTAGTGACTCAGCTCAACCGAACATTGAGTTTGTCAACTAAGGCTGATGGAATATTGTGAATCCCCTTCAGCTAGAGAGTCAAGCCTGGAATTAGCCTCTTTGTTTTATACCCACTGTTTAGTGGGTCTAGAGTTACAACCTCTTTATCTCAAGATTGATTGTAAGTAATTTTTTTTTCCTAAAAGAACTAAGTCTTGGAAAAAAAGCAAAAAAGAGTCCATGTTTTGGAAAACTAATCATGGCAACATCACCCTTTTAATAGCCTAAGTGCTTGTTCATCTAAGTTCTATATTTAAGGATTCAACAAATATTTATCATGTGGCATTTTGAATGACATCTACTTTTACAGAATTTGATACAGGGGAAAAAGGTAAGTAAATAGGCAACTTTAAGCAATAAAGGAATAAATAATTTGATAGATGAGTAGAGAAAGAGGGAGCACTTCCAGCCAAAAAGAGGTAATGGAACCAGATTTTAGAGAGTTGATGTCTGACAAAAGTGATATTTCAGATGAGAACTGAAGATACAGAAAGAGCATGGGGAAGAATATTCTGTCAGGATTTCTAAAACTTTAAGTGTAACCTACCAAGTTCATGATTTTTACCATATTAATATGTATCCATTAATGTTATCTACTGAATATTTATTTTCATCAACTTATTTTTATAATTTAAATTAAGATTGTTTTAAAAGACAAGTTTATATCTTCACAAGAAGAAAATCAAGATCATATATTATAGACAGAAGGTATCTCTGAAAACAAATACATTGATATAAAACATGTAATTAAATCTTAGCTAATTACTGCCTCCTGCAGAAAGTTCTGAGCCCAAGACTTTCCTTCCCACTTAAAAGGGAATATTAGCAATCTTCATGCAAACAAATACATTCACTTAGTATAAAAGTGAGATTTTCTCATTGATGCAATCTAATCAGAAGATATATGACTCTTCTTATAGTGATACAGTGCTGGCCAAAGCCATGAGCATCAGTCTAAAATGGCTTCTCATACCACTTAGTGTACATGTCTCATACCTGCAGAGACAAAGGCTTAGCATGGGGGAAAAACAGAGGTTATGTGGTCCAGAGGCAGGATAGAAAAAGAAATATTTGAGAAGTGTGGAATCATAGACTATAACTTGAGCATGACTGTGGGGGAATAAAATGCCAGAATTATCAACAGCAATGTAAAAAGTGATCTGATATTGCAGGGCTTTCTAAGTTATATTCTAATACCTCTTGAAGATCCCTACTGCACAGATCAACAACCTTCTGGTTAAGAAGATGGCTTAGAATAGAAGAGGGAGCCATTTTTCCAGTGGTTCTCAATGTGCCCATCACCACTCTTCCTGTTTCGGTTATGCCCTGGGCCTTTGATTAATGAGCATAACTTTTGTAACCCATTTATCATGCAGTGGATGCTCAAGTTAAGGATGTAGAATTAATGTATTTTAAGCCTCAAATCATTGAAAAATGAATGGTCTCATTTAAATCTAAATTAGAAATAACAATAGGAAGACACATCTTCCAAGGACAAAATGCTCACAATTCTAATTCATAAATCGATTAAGAATGTGTATCTTTAAAGGATAGTATTAATTAGAAAAATGAGTTGAGATATGTGTATATATATAATTATCTTAAGAATATGAATATTTATGATTTACATCTACTACTCAAGCATCTTGAAGTTACTGAGACACCTGTTCTTTGACCCCTGTATCTTCCTAAAACAAGGTAAAAGTCTTGGACTTAAGTGAGGAGAATTCTGCTAGTTTGGCTCTTGTGAATAATTATGTCCCATCTGGAAGGTTAAGCAGTACACAGGAGACTTTCCAGCTTCAGTTTGTGCTTATAAGTAGCTGGGTGTAATGGACTGCATAAGCCTATCTTCACAACCCAAATGCCAAGCAGGACTCAATTAATAGAAACTAGATTTTTTTCAAAGAGCATGTAGTGAAGCCCTGAATTCAAAAGGGACCACCTATTTATAGAATTCAACAGTGCTGATGGCCTAAAAAGAGGTTTGTTATGCATATATCAGAATGCTTATTTTTATTTAAAAGCCTTAAACAAATGCCTGTGTGTAATGATAATAATACTTTAAAAAAATAGATAACTGAGTGCTTTTCATATGCCATGTGTTATAGAAAGAAAGCTCATGACATGAATCAGCACATTTAATGCTCCAGATTGTCTATATGAGTGGCTTTCAAACTTTTCTGATCACAGCTCACAGCAAGAAACACATTTTATATACTACTAAAGAAACATACACTCACAGATGTATTTTGTCCTGTTCTATTCTGTGGTGGTTAGGGGAAAATGTTGATCTTGAGCTCCCACAATCATTACACAAACCACTCATGGGCTAGAAAACAGATGAAAAACACTCCTTTATGTGCCTAATACTATTATTTAGGAGTTAGGCATCTGCCTATTTGATTTTTTAAATCATCAGCCAGTGATTTGAAATATGTGTGTACACATGTGTTTATTCAATGCAGAGGAAATATATGTTTGAGTGCATGTGTATTTATGTACACCATGTTATGTTTTCAATAATTTCAATTTCAACTGGTTTAATCAACAAATGCTATGAAGATAACTGGCTACCTTTTTTGGCAAAAGTAAATTAATCAAAAAATTTCATACCTTATTGTGAAATGCAAATTAAAATAACTTTAAAATACTTTAAGATACTTTAAAAAAAAAGAGATACTTTTTTTTTTTTTTTTTTTTTTACTATCATGCAATCTCTGTTGGTGTGAATTTAAATGTGTACAAGCTATCTGCAGGGTAATTTGATAATGTGTGTCAAAAGCCTTAACAATATGTATAAACAATGAACCAAAAATTCAATTACTAGAAATGTATCCTAAGGAAGTAATTAAGCGTATGGTCAAACTTTTAGCATAATTAACTTCAAGGCTGCTTGTTTTACCATTGTTTGTAGTAGTGAAAAACTTAACCAAATTTTTCAACAACTGAGAATTGGTTAGATGTAATAGTAAATATTCATGCAATGGAGGATCCCTATGCCATGAAAATATCATGTGGCAGATGATATATTGATGTATCGACTTTGAAATATGCTTATGAGTTTTATTCAAAAGAAAAAAGAAGAGAGAGCACATGATGGAAATAAATAGGTATTACTTAGCAGACTTAGGGATTGAAATTGGGGAAACAAAGGGAGGGGTTGCCCATTATATATAGAGATACTAATAGGCCAAGTGTGAGAGTGCATCTCTGGGATATTGGAAATGTATGGAGCACAGTGATGCTAGGGAGAAAAAAAAAACGGAAGTGTGGTCATGAGAGCTTTGACAGGAGAAAGATGAATGAAAGAAGGGAACATAGAAAGAAGAGGCTTAAGATGCTCTCTATCTGATTTTGCTTTCTGATGTGTTTGATTACATTCCTCTTAAGAAAAACTGTAGGATGGGGTGCCTTGGTTGCTCAATGGGTTAAGTGGTGGCTCAGTGGGTCAAGTGTCTGATCCTTGATTTTGGCTCAGGTCATTATCTCGGGGTGCTAGGATCCAGTCCCATGCAGGGAGTCTGCTTGAGATTCTCTCTCTCCTTCTGCCCCTGTCCTTTCTTGCAATCTCTCTAAAAATAAACAAATAAATACATCAAAAAAAAAAAAAGTAAAGCTGTAGGACAGCTGACATTATTCACTTAGGAAATATGACCCTACATCTGATCTCTCCACTATATTTGTGCTTTCCCATCTTCATGACTCTGATTTACTATCTTAGTGAACATGTGTGGATTTTTCTTTTCGGTAATACGTATTTCTCGGTATAGGTATCTCAAAATACTTTCAGTTGGTATCAGAGCTATTATAATTTATTTCATTTACTTTCATTTATTTTCTAACTGGTTATTGCTGGGTCACATATTATACAATCATGATTCCACATGATTATCTTCTAACCATACACTAACTCCTTTTAATACACTAATGTTCTTAAACAATCTCTCTTTTTTTAGGTATATAACCATATAACCAGTGAATAATGAAATTATCAGTCATTTTCCCATATAATCAATAAATAATGAATTTATTATCTGTTTAGATATCTTTGTTTCCTTTTCATCTAGTTGATTAAGCAAGTTTTGATTAAGTTCTACAGATTTTGATAATTTTTTTAAAGATTTTTTATTTATTTATTTGACAGAGAGAGAGATCACAAGAAAGCAGAGAGAGAGAAGGAAGCAGGCTCCCTGCTGAGCAGAGAGCCGGATGCGGGCCTCGATCCCAGGATCCTGAGATCATGACCTGAGCTGAAAGCAGAGGTTTAACCCACTGAGCCACCCAGGCGCCTGGTAATTTATTTTATTAGCAATTTTAATGGGCATTCCCCATGTTGACTATTACTAATTTTAACATAAAATATGCAACTGATGATTTGGGGGGGAAAGAAAGCTTTTTTTTTTTTATTGGTGACATGTTGCATTTTATACTCGTTTATATTTCCTTTTGAAATTATGTATTTTTTGTGATATTCTTAAACATTAAGTGTAGCTATGTCTTTATTTTTGTTGTATTTTGTTTTTACTTAAGTAACTTCTATACCCAATATGCGGCTCGAACTCATGATCCCAAGATCAAGAGTTGCATGCTCTTCTAATTGAGGCAGGCAGGTGCCTACAATTATGTTTTCATGGGTAACTTTTTCCTTTCTTTTGTAAACTTACTATAATGTTATTTTTAAAAATACAAGTGCAAACAAATTAAATTGGGGAGGACCTGAGTATAATGAATGGACAATTTTTATATTTATTCTTCTTTTTTTAAAAAGATTTTATTTTTTTATTTGACAGAGAGAAACACAGCTAGAGAGGGAACACAAGCAGTGGGACTGAGAGAGGGAGAAGCAGGCTTCCCACCGAGCAGGAAGTCCAATGTGGGGCTTGATCCCTGGTCTCCAGGATTATGACCTGAGCCAAAAGCAGTCGCTTAACCAACTGAACCACCCAGGCGCCCCTATTTATTCTTTTTTTTTTTTCTGTAAGATTTTATTTATTTATTTGACAGAGAGTGACAGAGACACCCCTGTATTTATTCTTTAATTGTGGCACATGCATTTTTGTAAAGGCAGAAATCTTCTATGTGCCATTACTCTTTTTGCAAAGTCACAATTAAGAATTAATGAGAGCACACTGCACATTACTTTCCAACTGTCAATGAGACTTTTTAATGCAAATTTTGGGGCTTGAAAATCATTAAGGGACAATTTGCTCATCATAATTAAAATGAAATTAAACTGTAAAGTGCTGCATCAAAGTTTGGAGACTCTAATCAGTAAAAACAGCTACAGAAAAAGTCACCACAACTGAAAATAGGCTGAATAAATGAAACATGGAAATAAGCTGTTATCCTGTTTTAGATAAATGGTTGTATTTTATATTAAGTCATGTCTTCTTTTTTTTTTTTTAAAGATGTTATTTATTTATTTGACAGAGAAACACAGCTAGAGAGGGAACACAAGCAAGGGGAGTTAGAGAGGGAGAAGCAGGCTTCCTGCCGAGCAGGGAGCTCAATGTGGGACTCGATCCCGGGTCTCCGGGATCATGTCCTGAGCCAAAGGCAGTCGCCCAACCAACTGAGCCACGCAGGCGCCCCTCTTCTTTAACATATATATCACTAAGGTGATTAATAGTAATCCAAACAGATTTAAACTGAACTTCACAGTGATGATATAAGAATCATATATGCAGCTGATTTTCTTCATTTTGCCAGAAAGACATGCACAATACAGAATATTGGTTTATCCAACACTAACGAGGTCAATGTAATGAGTGATATTTACAATAGTATGGCTAAGGGAGAAAAATTGTCATAGATCATGACTAAGGACTTATGGTTTTCTTTGATATTATTCAAGAGAATAATACAAGGCAACATGGAACATGAAATACTGAGACTGAATTATACAATTGATCCTCATTATTTATGAATTCTATATTTGTAAATTCATCTACTTGCTAAAATTTATTTATAAACCGCAAATCAATACTCACAGGGCATTTGAGATCATCTACAGACATGCAGAACAGAGTCAGTGAGCAAAAGAAAGATGAGAGAATAAAAACAAGCTGCTACAGTTCCCTCTTCATTTTTAGTTCTATTTCCTTTGAAGGCCTGCTATACACGCCGGCTCATTTGAGTTTTCATGAAACACCCTAGCGTCCTTGCAATAAATGCTCGTTTTTTTTTTGCTTAAGATGGAGCATGTTTGCTTTAGTTACTTGTAATCAAACTATCTGCTTTAATGCATAGACACAAAAAAGAATCCCAAACCTCTAAAAAAAATAACTGCTTCTCTTAGTATTCTCAAGTTATTAGTTCATTTATGGGTTTCTTTTTCTTTCTTTCTTTTTTTTTTTTTAGGATTTTATTTATTTATTTAACAGAGAGAAACACAGAGAGAGAGGGAACACAAGCAGGGGGGTGATAGAGGGAGAAGCAGGCTTCCTGCTGAGCAGGGAGCCCAATGTGAGGCTTAATCCCAGGGCCCCGGGATCATGACCTGAGCTGAAGGCAGACCCTTAACCACTGAGCCACCTTCGCGCCCCTATTTATCGGTTTCTAATGAGGCTATTGAGAAGCTCGGTGTGTCTATATAAAATTCATTTCCCTGTGATTGCTTTAATGACCTTTTCTTCGGAGTTCTACAGTTTTATCATAATATATCCACTTACTTGCTCACTTCTATGTATCTATTTTCATTTATTCTGCCTAGTAATCACTGGCAACTTTCAATAAAGAAAACTTTCATTTATTTCATTTTCTTTTTTTTAAAGATTTTATTTATTTATTTGATAGAGAGAGGAGATCACAAGTAGGCAGAGAGACAGACAGAGAGAGAGAGGAGGAAGCGGGATCCCTGCCGAGCAGAGAGCCCGTTATAGGCCTCGATTCCAAGACCCCTGAGATCACAACCTGAGCCGAAGGCAGAGGCCTTAACCCACTGAGCTACCCAGGTGCTCTCATTTCACTTTCAAATAGTTATATATGTATCCCCTATTTTCTCTTTCTGAAAATCAAATTGGTACTAGGTGTGAATTTATCAGCCACCCATTTATATACCCTCATTTCTATTTCAGATTTATAAGTTTTTTTCTTGTTGCATTCTGGATAATCAAGCCTTTTCTAGATTTTTAATTTCTCTCTCCCTATGTTTAATCTGCTGCAAAACAATCATTGAGTCAATGATTACAACTTTTACAATATTTTTTTCCACTCTAAGGAAATGTATATTTCTTTAAAAGAGTTAGCTTTTTTGGAGTTGGTAGTATTTTATTCATTAATCATTTTTCTGATTCTTTTTTTTTTCTCCTATGGTTTGAATATTTCTGTCTCCTCAAAATTTACTGTTGAAATCCTAGTGCCCATGAGGGTATCAAGAGGTGGGGCCATTGGGAAGTTTTTAAGTCATGAGAGTGAAACTCTCATGGGTAGGATTAATGCTCTCATAAAAGAGACCACACCAGGGGTGCCTGGGTGGCTCAGTGGCTTAGTGAAGACAGTCTGCAACTCAGAAGGGGGCCTTCACCTGAACCTGACTACTCTGGCACTCTGGTCTTGGAATTCCAGCCTCTAGATCTGTGATAAAAAAGATCCTGCTGCTTTTAAGCTGCCCAGTCTGCAGTAATTACATAGGGGTGTGTGTGTGTGTGTGGGGGGGGTGTTCATATATGGAAATATGTTTCTGTGTGTTCATATATGGAAATATATATGATAAGAATATTTAGGAGTAGGAATGTATAAAACTGTGATTTAAAATATTAATGCAAAGAAACTAGAAGTGTGAATTTCTTTTCCTCCTCAATTTGTAGCAAGCAGGACACAGCAGAGATTGTTGCATTAGGACAAAAAAATAGTTTGTGAGCACCAGACTATAAAGGCAGACAATAGCACACAAATAAAATGGGGACTTTTCACTGCAAATAAATAAAGCAGTAGAAGTTAATCAGTATGAGCCACATACTGATTCTTCAAGATGACCATGGTCAGGGTTGGAAAAGATATGTAATTTGAAAATATTATATAGGGAAATGGGAGTACCAAATAAAAGATAAACATACAATAAAAAAATCACAAAGTATTAAAAAATATAAAATGAAAGAAAGTTTAGCAATCAAAACTGATAACTGAGAAAATGGAGTTAAAATAATGAGTTAAGTGTATTAATAAGAGAATAAAACTATTATTGTAAATATGTATATCATGTACAGGAAATAAAAAATTGCATTGTGCAAGTTTTCTTAGAAATGAAAAATAAGAGAGTCAAAGTTAATCCAGGAATGAAGGAACAGATTAATATTATGCTATAATTGTAAGCCCAAGTAATTGAAGAGGTTACATAATTTTATTTTTATGTTTTTATTTTTTAAAAAATATTTTATTTATTTATTGAGAGAGACAGAGAGAGTGAGACCATGAGAGGGGAGAAGGTCAGAGGAGAAGCAGACTCCCAGTGGAGCTGGGAGCCCAATGCGGGACTCGATCCTGGATTCCAGGATCATGACCTGAACTGAAGGCAGTGGCTTAATCAACTGAGCCACATAGGCACCCCCAGAAGAGGTTACATATTTTTAAAGCCTAAATTATTATTTTCTTTGAGTCAGTTCTCCATGGGTCTCTCATATTTCTGCAATCTTCAGAGCAGAGACATGGGCAGCTTTTGCCTCAATACCTCTTCAATCATGCCAATATAGAGATCAGATAGAAATACAGTATCTACCAGTAGGTTCATTTGCTATCCACCATATTAAAACACAGTCTCCAGCTAGGACAAAAGTTGGGCCATTTATTTCCCATCTCCTTATAAAAGACTGAATTTCCCAAGTGTAAGATTCTTTGTGGTATAAATTCATTACACACATATCATCTGTCGGAGCAGGTCTGTGTTGCCTGGATAACACCTGAGATCAAGAGGAGCCAAGGTGAATATGAAGCTCATGATGACGCTATGCTGTGACTAATGAAATCCTTTGTCTTCGAACCAACAATCTTAGATCCTCTGTCAGCATCCATGAAAATGTGGTACTCTAGCTTAGTAGCCTACAAATACAATAAAAAATATTCACCTTATTGCTTGATCATTCACCTGTAGAAGGTCATACTGGATATGTCTGGTTCTTTGGTGATTATGGATAAAGCTGCTGTAAACATTTACATTCAAGTATCTGCATGTTTTCAATCAGTTGAGTAAATTCCCAGGAATAAACTTGTCAAATCATGTAGAAAGACAATGTTTAGCTTTGTAAGAAACTGTTTACTGTCTTCCAAAATGTCTGTACCATTTTTCTTTCCCACCAGCAGTAAATGAGAGCTCCCAATGCTGCTATCCCTTGCCAGGAATTGAAGTTGTCAGGTTTTTGGATTTTAGTCATTTTATTAGGTTTGTATAATACATGTACCTTCTTTAGGGAAGTGTATGCTCAAATCTTTCGTGTATTTTTTTTTAAAGATTTTATTTATTTATTTGACAGAGAGAAACACAGCTAGAGAGGGAACACAAGTAGCGGGACTGAGAGAGAGAGAAGCAGGCTTCCCACCGAGCAGGAATCCTGACATGGACTTGATCCCGGGTCTCCAGGATTATGACCTGAGCCGAAAGCAGCTGCCTAACCAACTGAGCCACCCAGGCACCCCTCTTTCATGTATTTTTAAGTGAAATTGCTATTTGCCTATTATTGAGACTTAAGAATTCTTTATTTATTTTGGATACAAGACCTTAAGCAGATACATGTTTTGTATATAATTTCTCCCATTGTGTGGCTTATTTCTTCATCTTCCTAACTATGTTTTTCATAAAGATGATGTTTTTAATTTTCATAAAGTACAAAATACTAATTTTTTTCCTTTTATGTGTTGTGCTGTTGATGTTTTATCTAAACTTTCACTGCCAAATACAGGTCATTTAGATTTTTTTCCCCGTGTTTCCTTTTAGAAATTTTATATTTAAGTCAATGACCAATTGAAATATGTAATAAAATTTTTAATTCATCAGTTGAAAATAATTAGAGAAGTGGAGAGTACAAAGTATTGACTGGATATGGAATACAGGAACATTTTGGCTTTACTTTTTATCAAAGGTTTAAAAAATTATTTCTTAAAAAAATATTTTATTCAAGTTTTATAAAATCTGTACATCAAAATGAAAAAAAAAAAGCAAGGATTACTTTTATTACCACCACTATTTTAGTGTTAGGTATCCATACAAATATAAGAAAAGAAAAAGAGAAAAATAAAAAAATAATAAACACCAAAAGATAAGAAAAAATATATTATTTGAAGAGAAAAAGAATCCTTTATAGAAATTTATAATTATTATCACAGGATGCCTGGATACTATATAGAGAATATATATCTCTACTACATATCAGCAATAACCAATTTGAAAACATAAAAGAAAAGAAAGATTATAGTTACAATAAACATTCAGATAAGAGTAAATGAATTAGAACAATGTAAAAACCTTAACAGAGAAAACTATGCTATTCTTGTGAAGAACATTATTTCAATCTCAGTAAGAATCTCGACAAAATAATTAAGAAATTTGGATGGTTATGCATACACTGTAGAGGGAACTCTATAGATGCTGTGAAATCCAGATGAGCAATAAGGTCAGACAAGTACTATGATGTGAAATGTTAAGAGCTGGAGTAATTTTGACATTCTTGCATTAACACAAGAATGGATAAATATATGAGTATACTGAACAAGGAGTAGAGAAATATATCTGTTGACACCAAAGAATGCATTCTAGGACAATAATCACAGTTCAGTTCTATGAGGGAAAATGCTCTAGCAAATAAATGACTTAGAGGAAATTTGTTAGCCACATTATTTCCACTGTTAATAAATCTTATTAAGAAATAATCAATGGGAATGAAAGAAAATTTCACAGAAAAAAATAAGACATCCAGTAAGCTATAAGGTCAACTTCATTAGCAACCAGGAAAATACAAAAATTGATGTGTGTGTGTGTGTGTGTGTGTGTGTGTGTGTGTTTCTCATCAGGCTGGAGAAAATATAAAATATCACAATGACTATAGTAGGATGTCCCAAAACATAGTGGGATTATAACTTGTTTTGTCCATGTGAAAAATAAAACCATAGTAACATTATTTATTTTTTTACATTATTATGGCTGGATGTAGATACGGATTTAGATAGATGATGATGATGATATAGATAGATAGATAGATAGATGATAGATAGATGATAGATAGATAGATAGATAGATAGATAGATAGATAGATATACAAATGGTATGGAAATGTTTGATAAAATACACATGTTATGCAGACACATATCCAGTGTCTATGGATGATATGACCATGAAACATGGTCACCATGAAACATCCATGAAACATAAATGTGAAGTTGATTGGGGAAAAAGAGTAGGCAGAATACCCCACAGAAAGGTGTGTTTAGTCCTGGCATTGATGCCTCATGGGAAGGGATCCAGAAGAGAGAACTATACTCCATAACATCACAAATTTGAAGGCAAGTTGGAAGGCCTTGCAGAGAACATCTAGTCAAATAATAGATCCCAATGAAATTTTCCCAGTGGAGCAACAGTCTTTTTAGAAAGTGGAAACTTTGGGAGCTCATCAGCTGATCTTAATATCCACTTCTCTTGGGGTTGGCTAAGACCTGCTGGGTTAAATAAACACCATAAGGAGGAAGGAAGCGAGCTTTCAGGGGTATCAATATCTGCTCTACTCACACCAAGCTGATTATGATGGTCATCTCTGGAGAAAGGTGAGGGACAATGTGTGGGAGGTATGTGAAGATAACATGGCTTTGTAAGTTACATATTCTACATTTTCTTTGTATTCTATGGTTGAGTTTGTTTACCAGAATATTAATATAAAATAAGACATCGCTCTTGCCTTGTAGCAGTGGGAGGGATAAAAGCATGTTGTTCTTTCTAATGATAAATGGTGTGAGCATGAATACATTCTAAATGTCTGGGTAGATAAGAAATGCTTAAATATGAGGAAATACGTAAAGAATAAATTTAAAAACTTTCCTCAGGGCACTATACAAGAATTCTTTCCGTGCTCTTAGCTGAAGTCGTTCAGCAAAAAAAGCAAACCAAAATAATCAAAAAGACCAAACCCAGAACAACCCTCACTTAGCCTCTTAACGGGAGCAATCACAGTCATTGTGTTAACAGGCCAGGCCTTTTGTAACGGTTTTGTCCTACAAATAAATGTATGCTGAATATTTGGCTTCTTGCCCATGGAGACACATAACAGCTGAGAGAAGATGACAGACAAAAGCCCCTAAGCAAATAAGCTATCCATTGCCTTTTTGCATCTGACCAGACACTAGACAGAGTGTTTATTAAATCCGGCAGGATGTAGAACCTTTATGGCTTTTAATGGAAGCTGCATGAAAAGTGAAGTATTTGCAAACACAGATTCACTTCTTCAAACCTTTGGCTCAACAAACTAGGCATCTCCTGTTGTGTCCCTGCCGCATCAGTACCCTGGCACAGAAAAAACAATTTTTTTTTTCCTAACTTTTATCTTTTGAAAGGGGATCTAATTAAATTGTGATTGCTGCATTCATTTTAGAGATGTAATATCTGTTTTGCTTCATGGACTCAGCAGTTGTGACAATGGACCTGCCATCCTGCTCAGTAAGTGGATCTCATGAATACTGTGAAAGAGACCCAACAAAAACCTCAAAACAAAACAACTGCTGCTCTGCTGGAAAGGTCCAGAATAATAAACTGTTCCCTAACTCCTAGCTGGATCTCTGATCACAGTATCATCTTTCTGTCCCATTGAATCCTGCTTTTTCTTTCCTTTTTTTAAAAAAATAAATGTTGGCTTGTCAATAAACCATTTATAAAAGGGAGGAAGAAAAAATAAACATGTGAGTATCGGAGCAAGAGCAAGAGAGGGTCCCCAAAGGATTCCATTTGTTGAAGATCCAGCTTCAAAAATATCAATTACATGACAGATGGGATGTGGTAGATTGTTGAAAAACTGACACTCAACCTATTTCATCAATAAGTGGTTTAGCAATAAACAAAAATAGTGATGGTGTGTGTGGTAAATGCTACTGCCAATTGCTCTGCTCTAATTACCCAGAACTATAATAAAATATGGTATCTTTAATTTGTTTAAGATCATATTTATTTATTTGACAAATAGGCAGAGAGGCAGGCAGAGAAAGGGGGAAGTAGGCTCCCTGCTGAGCAGACAGCCTGACGTGGGCCTTGATCCCAGGACCCTGAGATCATGACCTGAGCTGAAGGCAGAGGCTTAACCCACTGAGCCACTCAGGCGCCCTATCTTTAATTTTTTCTCCAAGGGTTTTCCTGCTGTTCTCTTTTTATAAATCATTTCCTCTTTAACTCTTCACTTGCAGAACTCTTACCAATCTTTCAAGCAAAAATTCCTCAAGAAAGCCCACTGAATTTCCAGTGCCTGAGAAGCATTTATGGATCTTTAGTGTCTACACATCATGTGTCTGCCTCTATCACAAGCAGGGATTACAGGTGGGCTAGATATCTTGCCTATGCTCCCTCCACCTCATCTACTACTCATTTTGGCCCCAGAAGGCTGACTTGTTTAAATTACGAGGAACATCACAATCTGTACTTTCTAGAGCTTTGACCAATTGGCAGCCAGCGTAGGGAATCAGGGGAAGAAAAAAGAATAAGGTCAGAGGTTTCATCCCTATGGATTCCTACTTGGACTAACCATAATCTTCAGTCCCAAATCAGTACTTCCTTCCTTCCTATAAACAACCACTCACTATAGGACTATACGAAATATTCCTCCCCTATCCCTTTAGCAGAGTACTTTTATAAATTGGCTGTTTACTAGCTTTGGGTTATGGCTTTATGTCTTATGATCATGCCACATTCTTCTTCTTCTTCTTCTTCTTCTTCTTCTTCTTCTTCTTCTTCTTCTTCTTCTTCTGAGAGAGAGAGAGAGAGAGAGAGAGAGAGAGAGAGAGAGAGAGAAGCGGGGGAGTGTTGCAAAGAAAGAGGGAGAGAAATCACCTCAGGCAGGTTCCATGCTCAGTAAACTCCAAGTCAGCATGGAGCCTGATTTGGGGCTTGATCCATGACCCTTAGATCATGACCTGAACCAAAATCAAGAGTCAGATGCTCAACTGACTGAGCCACCCAGGTGCCCTCACATTGTTATTTCTATACATAGGCCCTCTTCAAGAGACCCATTCTATGTAACAAACTTCTCTCAAGTTTAGTGGCTTTATCAACAAACATTTTCCTTTTCCTCATAATGTCTTGGGTTAGGAATTCTGGCAAGGTTTGACCGGTCAATTCTTTTCTATCATGTAACATTGAATGGCTTCATTTGGTGGTGTTCAGCTGAATATGGACTAGTCTGGGTATCTAAGACAGCTTCACTAATATCCATGGAGCACTGGTAAGTCCAGCTGGCAGGCTAGGCTAGAATGGACATTTCCCCTTTCTATGTGGTCTCAGAGCATTTCCACCTTGTCTTTCTAGTAGAGTAGTCAGATTTCTTACATGGCTGATTATACATGGATTGAATAGATTCTCTCTTATATAGCTTGGTTAGACCAAGGAAAAAAAGCTACTAGTCCTCTTAAAAATGAGGTTAATATCTGGCTTCATTAGTTTTCTCCTGCTACATAACAAATATACCTTCATATTCATGTATACCAGTCACATTTAAGGGGATGAGATTATAAGGAGCGTAAGGGCAGGAATCTTAGGGACTACATTAGAAGTTTGCTTATCACAGTCCTCCCAAGGAATCCTATCCCTCTGAGATGAAAAATACATTCACCTCCCATCCAAAGGTTCTCAAAAATCTCATTATAGTGTTAACTCAAAATCCAAGAACTCATCAGCCAAATCATCTAAATCAAATAAATATGAAACTCCAGCTAAGAAGTAATCCATTAAATTTAGCTTGTAGAATAGTTTCTCTTCATATGTGGATGTGTGAAACCAAAGAGACACATTCTTTAGCCCTAACACTCCCATCATACAATGGTGAGACAAGTGTTTGATAAGTCACAGATATTCCAGTTCAAAGGGGGAAAAAGATTCAGAATAATCCTCTATGTTCCTAAGCTCTGCCTCTGGGCTATAGTTTCCATTAAAAGTGGCATATTGGAAATGGAGTAGTATCAGCCTGCTTACAGCCAATAAAATTTTGGGTGTCCAGAAACCTTCTCTCATTTCAAGTCCTGTCTGTCCTTTTCAATACAAGCTACATTATTCTGCTGAAAAGAAAATTTCTCAAGAACATTGGCATCTTCGATGGATTTTACTGGGTTTCACTCCATTAGGCTAGAGCTACACCCACCAATCTTTTTTACCTTTCTGAGATTTCACAGAAGGCTGTAAAGTCACACATCCAGTGTACTGTTAATATTTCTCACTTTCTCTATTATGATGTTTTGACATCTTAAAAACCTTTCTGGCTGGGGAGAGACTTCCCTTCCCAGGTTTGCCAATTCTTAGAACAAAGGAGCATGCCTTTCATAATCTAACCAATCCAGAGCTATGCCTCCTCCATCGAGCTCCTACACGCCAGCAGACAATATTCCTCTGCTATGTCATCACAGGGCCAGGTACTGGTCAACTGGAGATCACCCATATAGCCCAAAGTCCACTGGACTTATTCAAAAAGCCATCCTGAGATGTTGATTCTGTCCTGCCTTACTTTTCCTACGGAAATTCCAATGAAGGCTCTGGCCTAAAATTGCCCCTGCTCCTCTATTTTGTCAGCTGACTCAAACCTGGTGCTTCCCCTGTGACCCTGCGTGGCATGTGGTGACCCCCTTTCTAGGACCTGTGAATATAATAAACTTTTGTTTTCCTGAGCCTCTTGTCTTCTCTAGTGGCCGCACCTAATTGACCATCACATAAAAGAACCATACTATTGGAAATACTATCTTACTTTTAGCATTTTAGTTTTAGCATTGTTGTTATCTAGAGAGGCTGAGAGTTTTCAATCACTAAGACCTGTTTCTTATTGAACCTTCCTTCAATTTATGTCTCTTACATTTTACTGTAAGCAGCAAGAAACCAGGGAGAATCTTCCACAATTTGCTTAGAAATCTCATCAGTTATATATTTCCATTCATCACTTAGACTTCTGTCAACGTAACTGTAGGAACAATTCTGGGAGATTTCTGATGCTATACAGCTAAGGTCTCTTTCCTTCAGTTTCCAGTATTGTTCTCATTGCCCTCGGCATCCTTACAGGTAACATCTTCAATGTCCATATTTCTGTTAAAAGTCTGTTCAAGGCACCTGAGAATTTCTCTCATTGACTTCAATTTTCTTCCAGTGTCTACGCATTGTCTGGTTGCAAAGTTGCTAACAAATTTTAGGTATGTGTTACAGCAGCAAGCTATTTTGATGTTAAACTCTGTATTTGTTTCTTACTGCTGTGTAATCAATTACTACAACTTTATGCTGAAAAAAACACAAACTTATTATTTTAGATATCTATAGGTCAGAACTCCCGGCACAGCATGGCGGGTTCTCTGCTTAGGGTCTCATAAGGCTGAAATCAAGATGTTGGCTAAGGCTGAAATCAAGATGTTGGCTGGGTTGGGGTCTCATTTGAGGCCCAGATGCTCTTCCAAGATCATTTAGGTTTTTGGCAGAATTCACTTCTTTGTGGGTATAGCACCAAGGTTCTTGTTTTCCTGTTGACTATCACTTGGGCTCCTGAGTGCCCTGTTTCATGCCATACGCCCACTGACAACACAGCTCACTGCAACTCAAGAACCGGCAAGAGAATTTCTTGCATTATTTGAATCTCTTTCTTTTTTTTTTTTTCTTTTTTAAAGATTTTATTTATTTATTTGACAGAAAGAGGGATCACAAGTAGGCAGAGAGGCAGGCAGAGAGAGAGGAGAAAGTTCCCTGCTGAGCAGAGAACCCAATGTGGGACTCGATCCCAGGACCCTGAGATCATGACCTGAGCCGAAGGCAGAGGCTTTAACTCACTGAGCCACCCAGGCGTCCCTGAATCTCTTTCTTCATAAAAGACTTCTCTCTTTTCAGATTTACCTGATTCGCTCAGACTCACCCAGGATAGTGTCCTTTTGATGAACTCAAAATCAACTTAGGTGGTGTATTTTTTTAAAGGTGTTTCCTCATCCTTAATGCTTTTTTAAAAATATTTCATTTATTTATTTGAGAGAAAGCATGAGAGAGAAGAAGGTCAGAGGGAGAAGCATACTTCCCACAGAGCTGGGAGCCTGACGTGGGTGGGACTTAGTCCCAGGACTCCTGGATCATGACCTGAGCCAAAGGCAGTTGCTTAACCAACTGAGCCACCCCGACGCCCCAACTTATGCGGTATATTAACTGCATCTGCAAAATCCCTTCCCCTCAGTATGTAATAGAATCACAGGAGTGATAGCCCAATATATTCACAGTCCTACTCACACTTAAGGAAGGGAGATTATATATGGTGCCTGTGGAAGGAGATGCTTACATATCTCCTTCAGCTACCAGGTGACAACAAGCAATTTCTATGGAGCTTTTTCAGTCAAAGCAGTCACAGGGTTTGCAGGTTCAAGAGGAGAGGAAATAACCTCACGTCTCAATAGTAGTTATCTCAAAGGATGTGTGGCCACTTGGAACCTACCTAGTCCGCGTTCTGGCCACAACTTACTCATATTCCTACAACCTGAAGAATGTTCTCACCCCCTTCTAATGATGAAAGATAGTTGGAAGAAGGGCAGGAAGGGACAGGGGACTGCTGCCCTAAGAGGAAACCTCCCTTAAGAGGATTTTATACCCACCTTGGAAGGAGCTCTCCACCCTTTTCCACATAACAAAAACCTGATTGGATGACAGGCCCGAGGAGCATTAATCAGATTAAAACAGCCTGCCAACAAGCCCTAGAAACCCCTAGTCTTAGAAACTCTGGTGGCAACCTTCTAGGATCCCCGCCCCTCTTCTGGAGCTTTGTACTGTCACTTTATAATGGCTCAATAAACTGCTGCCCACCACTTTTCATCTGGTCTACCTTTTCATTCTTCGAAGTGGCATGACCAAGAACTGCGGGCACTAAAGGAGTTGGAAATCCTTAACACTAGGATCGCCAGAGTTTCCTCCCATCCTGGCACCGGCTTAAAGTTCCGGATCTTATCATCTTATCATCTCCTTTAGGCCCAGGTAAAGGAAACTCCTTGAGTGCAGTTCTTTGATTGTGTTGTTCCTCATAGTAGGAAAATAGATGTTACCTACTCACATGTCAAAATTTACAATGGAGTGACCAACTGACCAAAAAACAAAAAAAAAAAAGGAAAAAGGATAATCATAATCAATACCTCTATTCCAAATGAGGGGAAATGGAAGCCACACAATAGTTACTGATCCATAATAATTAAAAAAAAACCAAACACAGCAGGACACATCTATATTCAATTCTTAATTAAGGCCCAGTCCTACTCCCCGAGGATGATTCCCTGTAGCTTTTGTCTCCACTCTATGAATCATCCATCCTTTCCCATAAGAAATGACTGGTGTTTGCAGCTGAGGTTGCTTAGCTTATTACCTGCCTAGAGGGAGGGTCTCTCTTTTCAATTTATTCTCTGTTCCTGTCAGTCTAAGTCATTTAAAAAAATGTTTCTTGTCTAGTTGTAATTCACTTCATTAGACACAACTGCACTCACAAATCTCTTACAGATAACCTTTTCTATCCCTGGTATCCCAGTGAGGTTGATGTGGTACTGTATTCATTGGCTCAGGCTGTCTTAACACAGTACCGCAGACCAGGTAAATTCAACAACACTTATTGTCCGCAGTTTCCGAGGCAGGAAGTTCAAGATCAAGGCAGGGTGGTTCCTTCTGAGGTAAGAACAGTCTGTTCCCTGCCTCTCCCCTCATTTCCAGTGGTGTGCAGGCAATCTTTGGTATTTCTATAGGCATCACTCCAACCGCTGCCTTGACATTCACATGGCTGTGTGTGTCTGTCTCCAAATTATCTGTTTTATAAGGACTCCAGTCATAATAGATTAGGGTCCACCCTAGTGACCTCATTTTTATTTGGTGAAGAGAATATCTCCAAATAAAGGCACACTCCTGAAGCACTGCAGGTTAGGATGTCAACATGGGAATTTGAGGGGACTACAATTCAACCCAGAGCTGGAATACTGCCCTTAGTATTCTTAGAAGTCCTTATTTATAACTGAAACTACCTAGAAGGCAGAACTTGAATGCTTTTAAAAGCTAAATCTTCTTAAGATCTTAAGAAGGGCATCATAGCCACACCCTGATTTTATCTTTTCCCTGAGGTTGTAGTTTCCTGCCCTGGATTTGAACTTTGCCTTGAGGCCCGTTCTTACTTCAAGGGAAGAAAGCTAGAAAGACCATTTCTGGGTTCTATATGCTTTCTAAATTATGCTTAAAAACTAAAAAATAAAATTTCCTCTTTGTTTCTCTCTCTTCTTAAATCCCTCTTTTCTTATAGGTAGCCAGAAAATGTAAGTTACCACTTTCTAGATTTTCCAGCCTCCATGAGTATGTGAAATAACATGCATATTTTCCATGCTCCTATAGGCAAAGTGCATTACCTACTATCACAACATAAAAATAGTCATTTTTCCTCCAGCCTTTTCATCCAGCCTTTCCTCCAGCCTCCAGACATTTTCCTACGTCCTCTAAGCCTTCATTAACAGGCTCCATGAAGCCCTTCCAACTTGCACAGAATCTCTTGAGCTACTTCCAGCTTCCATTCCACAACCTGCTCCAAGCCAATTTCAAGCATACTCTTATTTTTTGTCAGGTCAGCGACCCATTTCCTAGGACCAAATCTGTTCCTCTTATCCAGTTGCTGCCTAACAAACCACCCTCAAAATTAGTGGATTCAAACAACTGTTATGTTATAAGGCACAGTTTCATGGGTCCAGAATTTGGGCAGGGCTTAGCTGGGCAATTCTTCTGTCCCGCATGACTTTAACTGGGTATTACCCAGGTAATTGTTCTTTTCTGGGATGTCTAAGGTTCACTGACATTTCCAACACGTTGACTGGGATGGTTGGAAAGGTGGGTTGACAGCCCCTCTCTCTTTCAACCTGGTCTCAGAGCATGTATATGGTCTTTCCTAAGGGCTAGCATTGCTTCATAAGCAGTGATTTAGGGTTTGGTTAAAGGAAGATGGAAGCTGCTTATCCTCTTAAAGACCCAGAACTCAAATAGCATCATTTCAGCCATGCTGTCTTAACCACAGTCATCACAGGCTAGTCCAAATTCAAAGAAAGTAGAAATTCACTCAGTGTAATTTCAAATAACTGATAACCCTTTTAAATCTACCACAGTCTCTTGTAAATAAACTTTTGAAAAAATGATCCTAATTTGAATATGCCATCTGTTTTCTGTTGAGACCTTGACTGATACAGTAACGGGCATCAGAAGAGGCTTCAGGAAACGAATCTCTAAAATGAGATTTTGAATTTTAATTAATCATATATTTGAGGGTACAAAGTTAATCTACTTTTTACAGGAGGAAATGGGATATTAATTATCTAGTGCATATAATTACATCATGATTAATCACAATATCAGTGGCAGTGATGTTTGATGCAAAGCATGTAGAAGGCAAGGTATTGGAGGATCATTGAATGTGATCATTAGTTGCTACGGCAAGAATAGCAATTATAAACTTGTGGAATCATAAGTTTGCTAATAATGCTAGGGAGCATCTATAAGAGCAAAGAGAAAATAAAATCTATGAATAACTAAAAATATGTATGAAAACTTTAGTGCTCCATGGTAGCTATCACGAAGTCCCTTATCTTCTACAGTCACATGACAGAAATGATCAAGTCCAGGGTCTGGGGATAAGAACTGCAGACAGTAAGTAAGATAATAATGATGAAAGTTGCACCAGTTCAATCTCACCAAGTCTTTTAAACTAAGTCAAGGAAAAATATGAGATCCTAAAAAAGAGATGGAGATATTTGGGCAGACATAGATAAGGCTGGAAGCTTGAGTCTACAAATTTGTCTGTGAACCTCTTGCTGCCGGAAGCAGTTCTGTCCTCATTTAAAGAAAGCAGCTCTCTCCTGCAAAAGAGCCTTCCCAAATCTATAATGGGGAGGTTGCCTTACAAGCTCACCTGGATCATCCTTTTGCTTCTCCTTATAAGAAAGGTTAACATGACCTAGATTAAGCAGTATAGGAAGAAATTGCCTATCCACCATAAAAGTTATAAGATCATACTTTAAGAAATTTTAGTTTTAGTGGCAGAGACAGCAGTATATGACTTTTGTCATGTCCCAGAGCTATTTCAACATTCCAACTTCTATGTCATATATAGCCTGCCATGACTTTAATCTTCTTGATATCCCATAGAATTTAATGCTGGCCCTTGTCACTGATGACATTATACACCATTTAGGCTCTCACTGTATATTACGTTACTGTCCCAAATTTTTACCCCTCCCATTTTCTAAGTCTTTTGCCATGTGACTTTTGCATTCTTTCCGTAAAGGTGGAATATTCCTTGCTACCTATTGACCTTTGACTCAGCCACATCCCTTACCCTGGCATGGCAGCAGAAATGACAGAATGTCTGTTCTGATCTACAGTTTAAGAGGCCTCATGTGCTTCTCCTTGGCATCTTGCTCATCTCCCATTACCAGAACATGCTCCCGACAGCACATTAAATACCAGGGAAGGGGTGAGACAGCTGTGTAGCAGAGGCTACACTTCAGTACTGGCACCCTCAAGCTGATAAGGCAAAAGTAGAGCAACCCCAGCTGGTCCGTCAACTTAGCAAGAGATGTATGGCGTATTATATGCCCTGATAGTTTGTGGTTATTGATATGTAGCATTACTAGGCAATATATTAGTGATAGACTTGGTAGACCCAGAAGAAGTTAAGGGTGCTGTCATATTGATAACATTTCTAAAGAGGTAGTAGTCTGGTGCATGATGGAATATCCCTTTCAAAGTGAAAGATAAGTTGCCAATGGTATGTGTACACCATAAAAAAAGAGAAGTATGTGATGGACCTCTTAATATTTCAGCAGCAACATACACAGATGTTTTTGATATTTGATACTATATGTGATCCTAATAAAATATATGTTCTGTAGAATTGTGCACTAAATATAGCACATGCATTTTATATTACCTGATGTTTCTATTCCAGTTTTCTCCCACTTCTATCCCCACGACTTTTTGTCATGAGCACCAGTAGTAGATGATTTAAGTTTCAGGTATTAGTAGGACCAAATGGATTCAACTCATAATGTAGAGACTGATGTAGGGGCAGAACACTTTTCTCTTTTTCCCTTCTAGGTTCTTTGGCTGATCTAGTAACTAATTTGACATAGACAGTTTAACAAGAGAAAAATTTAATTTCATAAGTATAGGAGCCATCAAGACATGAGAGGCTCAAAAATAGTCAGGCAATTTGGGCTTATAGGCCATCCTGATCTAAGAAGAGGGGAGGAGTCTGGGGTTTCAGAGGGGAGGAAGGCAATTCACAGGAAGATGAGAAGATGAGGAGATGATGAGGCCCTCTATCTAAATTCTTTCAGGCAGGTAAGGAAGAGGTGAAAAAAGGAAAAAAAAAAAAAAGGAACAACAACAAAAAAAACCCACAAACAAAACAAAGCAAAACAAACAACAAACAAAAACCTTTCCTGAGTCTACTGGGTCCTAATTGCCTTCATCTCAAAAATAGCCATATGCCAAAGTGGTACAATTTGGGGTGACCACACTTTCCCTTCCTGGAACAGAAACGTAACTATTTTTTTTTTTTTAATTAAAAACTTGTCTCCAGATGAAGGGAAAGACAAGGTGTTAAACAGTACAAGGGTAAACTATAAAGGACGTCTTCACTTGCACTGCAGATCTACTCTTCACTTTTTTCCCTTTACTCACTTCCTAGGTGATCAACTTGCGCAGATATATGGATAGGCTTTCTTATTCTCTCCTCTGGTCTGCTTGAGGAGATGGGTATCACTCCAGGAGCTTAGAGGAAGAATGACATCTTTTTTATTCCCTGGCTTTCCTTCACCTGGCTTTCCTTCAAAGTTATTTTGGACTGCTTTGTTTTGTTTTACTTGACCAAAGCTTTTTCTAAGGTTGCCTCCTCTGTGGAATCATTACCTTCTGTTTCTGTTCACCATTTACTCTTCTCACCTTTTTGGGTGATAACAGCTATATTGGCCGCAGTTTGCTGAACTATGAGTGCTGTTCCCCCCTCCCCCCACTGCACCTCTATAAATAGTCCCTTTGTAAATTAACTCTCTTCAAATTACCCTAAATTGATTGTGCCATTTGTTTTCTTACAGTAATTGGCTGACTCAACAGTCTACTCCATGTTTGATAAAGCAGCTATTTAATGCCTTGACTATAAGCTTTTTATAGGAAGTGATCCCATCCTTATGCCTTTAGTTCAGAGTTAGCATTTAATAAGTTATGACTGAAAAAATGAAAGAAGGAATACATGATGAAGATCATCCAAAAACATTTAACATCAAGTTAAAGGGAAAATTTACATAAAGGACTACAAGCTTCTTCTTATCTAGGTCTCTGGCTGGCATCCGCATCATTCAAATAAATCTTTTTCTCTGTGTTCCTTCTCTTTGGATCCCCTGTCCGACCAGATAATCCCTACCTACCTTGAGTTTCAGGAGCTTACATATCAGTTCTAACCTCACAGAGGAGTGAGAGAAAAGTCTAAGAGGTAAATCTGGATCATTGTGATTCTAACCTCTGCAAAAAATGCCATCATTTAAAAAAACACCAGACCAAAGTGTTCTTGTTCTTGGAAATAATATGGAGCTCAATAGTGCCATGTGAAGTCCTTCTGTTCTGGAGAATATTAGATATAACTTTGTTTGCCTTTATACCAAAATGGTGGGGAATAGAGAATGTGATGTTTATAAGCAAAGAGACTCACATGAGGACAAGAAATCAGCCAATATCTCTGACGAGCCTAAGACATAGTTAGGATGAGATTTTTTTCAATAAATATATTTCCAGAATTAGAGATGGCAAAGGACCTATATAGTGACACGAAGAATTGACATAAGAGAACAGTCTGTGCATTTGCACTTCCAGGACATCTGTCCCAAGAAATCTTCCCAACTCCCTTCAAAAAGAGTGACCATTTGTGGGACTCTGGAGTTGAGCCAGTTGACTGTATAATTAATCAGGTATTCACAGATTTCATATACTCTCTCTAGATGGAATACACAGAACTCATATTACCTGTATGGGGTTGTAAGAGCACAACTTTGCTCCATTTAAGACATTTTAGGAGCTGCTTCCAATTTTTTTTCCCTTATTTATATTGCCATCATGGGAAGTCAGTAGAACAGATTAACTCCTTAGGAACTTTCAGGTTACTTTAAAGTGCTCCACAGTTTCAAAATATTTTGGATCAATACTTGAGCTATTTGGTATTTAAAATCAAAAACCATAATAGAGGGGTTACAGAGAGCCCTTAAAATAATAACACATATGTGCTATAATACCCTTTGTGATATGCCGTATTTTTTTTCAAACACCACACAAGTCCCACTTTGTGTTGCCTTTGCTTCAGAGCATGCAGCAAGAACAATAAAAGCTTTTGAGATGGTAGTACATTTATACTACACCTTTTCATGCCTGAACTGACTGAAATAAATCAGAATTTAAAAAGCCAGAGCAAAGGGATGGTGTGGAATTAGGTGAGAGAAAAGTAGAAAAAAAACAGTAACAATAACAAAAAGAACAAAAAGAGACAAGGGGGAAAAAAAAGAAAAAAGAAACCAGACATTCTCTTCCCAGATGAGAGAAATCCAAGGGGAAACACTCATCAGATTTAGATATTACCTAATTAAGCAATTTCAATAGCCTTTTAAAAGATCTAACATAGGGGAGGATAAATAACAATGGAGCAAACAAAGCAGTGCAGTGAAGGGTGGGGATTGGTGGTATGACTTTAGATGGCATCTTGCTTGAGAGGACACAGACTATTCCTGGTACTTTCATTTTCTAATGATTATCTGGAGACTCTTATCTCCTTTCTTCTTTCTTTCCTATTTAATGTGTGGTCTCACATGAAATTTATACTGGTTTCAGGTATGGCTCTGACAGATAATTTCATACTAGAATGACAGAGTGCAAGGAACCGCCATGATAAGATTACACTCCATGAAGATGACTCTTATTAACTGGATAACACGGCCTGTACATGAGGGTATTCAGGTCTCTAAAAAAAGACCAACAGGTAGTCAACCTCATAACCAACAATAAAAAGAAAGTTGTATGGAGCCTGGCGCATTAAATGCCTAAACTAAATTAATAAGGAACAGTTGGCTCCTCTTTACAACTGTATTCTCCAACCAGAATAGGTCATTAAGTGAGGAATGGTTTAGAGTGGAGATGGGAAAAGCTACAGAAAAGGGAGAAGGCAGAGGAACCCAGGTGAGTTGAGGGATTGCTGGCTGAAATATGGGAAACTGTGAAGTAGTTTGTAGATTCCTCCAAGAAAGCTGAGATGACAGAAAGGCATGAACATAGAGCCAGAATTTATACATGAAAGTACATAGAAGATCATCAGAAAAGAATTCAAGCCGTCACTTGGGAGGAGAGGAAACCAGAAGATAGTTTCGCTTGTTTATTTCAGAAATAGGGAAGATAAATGAAGGTGTGCATCTATTGAGATAGAATCAGGAAGGGAGATGTTTACTGAGACATGTTGAGAAAGACAACAAAAACTAGCTATTACAATTATTTTGATAACATTTGGGAAATTTTCAAGTCTTTTTGGTTGAGATGCTCTACAGATGGATACTTTGCTGTACTATTTATTTATTTATTTATTTATTTATTTATTTATAATTTGAGAGAGTGCTCATTCGTGAACAGGGAGGAGGGGCAGAGGGTGAGGTAAAAGCAGATTTCCTGCTGTGCAGGGAGTCCCACTCAGGGCTTGATCCCAGGATCCTGAGATCATGACCTGAGCCAAAGGTAGATGCTTAACTGACTGAGCCACCCAGTCTCAGGCACCCCTTATTTTTTGTACTTTTTTTAAAAAAATAGAATTTTATTGACTTCAGTTTTCAAAAAGGGCATTTTTTTGACCTTGTCTTTTTTTCTGTTTTATTTTGTGATCAAGCATAAAAGAGAAAATACCTGATTTAGTCTTGTATAATTACAATGACATTTACAGAAAATTTAAACTACATCTATAATGCAGTTAGAAGAACCATAATTATTAGTGAAAATTTGTTATGGACTCTATATATACTGATAAAAAATATTTGATAAAATAAATATTATATATATTTTATTAGTTTAAATGAGGTAATACAGGTAATATTGATGTAACTATGTTATCTAGCTATCTATCATGGTTAAAAGAGTGGTGTTGTCATACTTAAAAAATAAATTTAAAAAAATCATCCTGTAGCTTGTTTTGACAATATTCTGCTTTTAGCCTTATATCATCTTCAATAAGCATTTCATTTACCTAATGAGAAACATATTTAAAGTAATGAGTACACAGTGTTTTAATTTGCATATGCAAATATGTTTAATCACTAGGAATAGCTGGCAGAAGGAAAGTGTATGCATGTAATTATTTCAGTGACTGCCCACTCCTTCAAGTTTATAGGAATGCTTTATAGAGAGGATTAAAGATTAATACTTTTTAAGGGAAAGAGACTAAATTCTTCAATGTGGAAAATGACCATAATGATAATAGTAGCTGCCAATTACTGAATAATTAGTGTTATGTGCAGTCCATATTATCTCCATGCCACACAATACCTACCCAAGGCAGACATTATCATCCTCATTTCAGAGATAAAGGAACTGGAGTTCAGTGAAGTGAAATGATGGGTTCAAGATCATATATTAAAGTAACAAAGTGGGGAAGCAAACCAGATCTGTTTGACTCTAAAGGCTGATTAATCTCTTTCTACTCTTCAAGGAAAGCCTTCAATTACTAATTCAGGCTCTCACATTAAAAAAAGTTTTCATTTCCTAATGCTTTATATTTAGTTTCCAGGTGGGGAGATGAGACTGCCAATGGAAAGTGGCATTTCAAAGAATAAGTGAATGTTGATAATACCACCTGTTTACATGGATACTAGGAGTAGTTGTTTTTGATTCAATATAATATGTAGAAAATGCCACATGTAACTTCTAAATGAAACTTAAAATTAAATATGAATACATTATCAAAATGGTGTTCCTCTGCCTGGAGAATTTGTTCTTCCTTGGTATCAGTCCAATGGAAGGAGATGAAAATCTTTATGGCTCAAGATACAACTGTAGCTCCAAGACAATGCAGAAGGCACTGCCGCCGCAGCTGCTGGGAAAGCAGCCCGCCTAGATTCTATTTTTATGCCGCTGCCCTTCTCTCCCGTTTCTCTCCACACCGTGGGCCGTCCGCAGACCCCCCAGGGAAGGCGTTTTTACAGACTTGCGTGGGACTGGAGAGGCCGTGCATCCCAGGGCACAAAGTCACGTGATCCAAAAGGAGTTGTGGCTTTGAGGTGCGGGAGTGAAATGACAAGCGGGGGCGGGGGCAGAAATCAATACAACCTCTGCTCCAGCCCGGCTGTGACAGACTGCCAACCGGAAGGCTGGAAAGAGCTGCTCTCTGTGTAGAGGCTCTCTCTGGGAGGGAGGTCTGGGCGCAGACATCTTGCTCCAACAGACTGAAACGGAATGGCACGCCCCACACCCAGAAAGCAAGCCAGAAGCTCAGGAGGACAACATTCAAATGCAAAACCCCAAATCGGGGGAAGGCAAATTATTAAACTCCTGGCACTGACTACAAGTACCAAAAGCCCTACAACTCAATGATACAGTTTTCCACCTCATTTACTTTTTTAAACTTTTTTCTATTTTTAATTTTAAAGCTTCCACTTTAACCTTAAAAATACATTCTCACGGTTTTTCTTCTTTCAATTTTTAGCCCCTTTCTTACCACAATGTGATACCCAACACAACACCCGATAACATTTTATTTATTTATTTATTTATTTATTTATTATTTTTTTCTCTTTTTTACCCTGAAATTTTTTCAAACACACCCCTGTATTTTCTGCTTTTGTTGTTGCCTCTTGTTTCCCTATTCGCTCCCGCCGTTTTTCCCTTTCTTCTCTCCTCTTTCCTTTATTCTCTCTTTTACGTGTACCTGTAGATACAAGCTTCAAGTCAATCCCACATCCCTATTCAATACTACCCCTATATACAATCGGTTCTAATCTCCCTAAAACTTTGAAAGTGGGTTCCTCCAACAATAACAACAAGACAAACTCAGGAGCGTCTGAAACGCATTCCTTGCCCACAGGGAGTGTCTTCCCTCACCTTCCCACACTAGTTTGTCAGTGTATCTGTGTAATTGTCTTTGCTTTTATATTATATAAATACTGGTCTTGGGGGTCATATAGGTTGGGCTTTGCTTTTTGATCTCTTCATTTACCCTTGATAACCCTTTTCTTTACCCTGTAACAGTTTTGTACCATACAAATCCTATCACCGGGCCCCGCTCTGGCAGGGGTGTCTTTTCTTGCTTCCTCTCTTCCGTTTTCTTTTTTCTTTCTCCTCCCTTTTCGGTGGTAAACTCTGGTTGCTCCAAAACCTTCCAGCGATCAATCCACCTAGATAGTGGCTGATATATCTAGCCATACACTCCCTCAACCACACCTTGCCACAATGACTCGGAGAAGGAACACCCAACAGAAGAAGAACCCTGAGATTGCAACCTCAGTTACAGAATTACTGGAAATGAACATAAACAATATGACAGAAATGGAATTCAGGGCAGCAATAGTCCAAGCAATAGTCAATTTAGAAAAGGACATTAGTCTCAAAGTGGAAGCCATAGTAACAGAAGTGAAAGCTGAGGTTAGAAAGGCTTTAGATGAGATGCAATCTAATTTAAATATGCTAACAGCCAGAGTAAGTGAAGCTGAAGATCGTTTCAGTGATTTAGAAGACAGATGGAATAAGATGGAGGAGCAAGAGAAGTCTTGGAGCAAACAACTAAAATCCCAAAAACAGAATAAGGGAAATAAATGATGCCATGAAATGCTCCAATATCAGAATTATTGGAATCCCTGAAGGAATTGAGAGAGAGAGAAGCCTATAAAATATTGTTGAACAAATCATGGATGAAAATTTCCCAAATCTGAGTAATGAAACAAATGTTCACGTCCTAGAAGTAGAGAGGACACCCCCCAAGATCAATGAGGCCAGAAAATCTTCCAGGCACCTAATAGTAAAATTCTTGAATCATAAAACAAAAGAATATGTCTTAAGGGCAGGTAGGGGAAAGCGATCCCTTACCTATAGAGGGAAAACCATCAGAATATCGTCAGATCTTTCCACAGCAACCTGGCAAGCCAGAAAGGGCTGGCAAGACATATTCAGGAAGTTACAAGACAAGAATATGCAACCAAGGATAATGTATCCAGCAAGGTTGACTTTCAAAATGGAAGGAGAAATAAAGAGCTTCCAAGACCCCCAAGGTCTAAAAGAGTATGCAACCACCAAGCCAGCACTACAAGAAATACTAAGAGGGGTTCTTTAGAGGAGAAACGAACCCAAGTGTGACACAAACAGAAATATACAGAGGTAACTTATAGAAACATGAACTCCACAGGCAACATGATGTCAATACAAACATATCTATCAATAATGACCCTCAATGAGAATGGCCTAATGCTCCAAAAAAAAGACTGGATAAAACGACAAGACCAATCCATATGCTGTCTACAAGAGACTCATCTTGAATCAAAAGACACTTACAGATTGAAAGTGAGGGGATGGAAGATCATCTTTCATGCCAATGGACCCCAAAGAAAGCCGGGGTAGCAATTCTCATATCAGACAAATTCGATTTTAGTC
>PITA01014991.1:0-51628 GCA_004023965.1 Spilogale gracilis | reverse complement strand
GGGGGGGTGCCCACACGCTCGGGGGCCGCCACACACACGGGGCCGCCACACACACGGGGCCGCCCACACGCTCGGGGGCGCCCACACGCTCGGGGGCTGCCCACACGCTCGGGGGCAGCCCACACGCTCGGGGGCAGCCCACACGCTCGGGGGCGCCCACACGCCCGGGGGGCGCCCACACGCCCGGGGGCGCCCACACGCTCGGGGGAGCCCACTCTGTGGCTTTCTTAATGATGTCTTTTGATAAGCACAAGTTCTTTTTTATTTTATTTTATTTTATTTTATTTTATTTTATTTTATTTTATTTTATTTTATTTTATTTTATTATTTTATTATTTTATTTATTTTATTTTATTATTTATTTTATTTTAAAGATTTTATTTATTTGACAGAGAAAAACATAGCTAGAGAGGGAACTCATCAATGGGAGTGAGAGAGGGAGAAGCAGGTTTCCCGAAGAGCAGGGACCCCGATGTGGGACTCGATCCAGGGATTCCAGGATCATAACTTGAGCTGAAGGCAGAGGTTTAATGGCTGAGCCACCCAGGTGCCTACAAGTTCCTCTTTAATGAACTCAAATGTATTAATCTTTTTTTGTGGTTAATATTTTTAATGTGTTATTTTAAAGTTATTTAAAAAATCTCCTTAGCCTCAGTTCAAGTGTATTTTTCTATATTACCTTCTAGTAGGTTTATCATTCTGCTGTTCACCTTTAGATCTACCATTTACCTGGAGTTGATGATCTTTGTGTATAGTGTGAGATATCAATTTTCACTTTTCCCCTCTGTAGATATCCAAGTATTCCAGCACCACTTAGTGAAAAGGTCATCCATTCCACACTGATTTCAACACCACCTTTACCCTGAATCCAGTAAATAAAGGAAGTAATAAAGATAAGAGCAGAAATTAATAAACAGCAAACATGTAATAGAGGGATTCAGCAACATCAAAAGCTAGAACCTTGATAAAGCTAATAAAATTGGTAAGCCTTCAATAAGATTCATAAACTAAAAAAGAGAAAACAAATTATCAACATCAGGAACAAAGAGGAGGACATAACTTTTTTTTTTTTTTTAAGATTATTTATTTATTTGACACAGAGAGCGAGCGAGCACAAGCAGAAGTGGCAAGTAGAGGGAGAGGGAGAAGTAAAAGTAGGGGAGGTTACCATCCCAGGGCGCTGGGATCATGGTAGGGAGGAGCGCCTGGCTGGCTCAGTTGGTTAAGTATCTGTCTTTAGCTCAGATATCTGTCTTTAGCTCAGGCCATGATCAAGCCCTGTGTCCAGTCCCTGCTCAGCAGGGAGCCTGCTTCTCCCTCTTCCTCTGCCCCTCTAACTGCTTGTGACCTCATGGGTGCGTGCTTTCTCTCTCTTTCTCTCATAAAGAAATAAAATCTTAAAAAAAATTTCCTAAGAGAATATTATAAACAAGTTTATGCCAATAAAGTTTGAAAATTCATACAAAATAGACAAAAATTTCCTAGAAATGTCCAGCTTACCAAAATTAATATAAGAAATAGAAAATTTGGATAGTGCTGTAATGTAATTGAATATATAATTAAAAACCTCAGAACACTCTGGGTTTAGATAGCTTCATCAGCCAATTTGAGTAAGAATTTAAAGAGGAAATAACACTAATCTCACATAAATTTTTTCAGAAAGTAGAAAAATAATTTCTCCCCAAGTAATTTAAAGGCTAGCATAACCTTGATATAAAACCTAATGAAGACAATATAGTAGTCCCCCTCTGTCTGTGGGAGATATGTTCCAAGACTGCCTCCTGTGGTTGTCTGAACCTGTGGATAGTACTACACCCCATATATACTTTCTTCCTATACATACACAGTTATGATAAAGTTTAACTTATAAATTAGGCACATTAGGAGATTAATAGAGATCTTTTATCTAATAACTAGATATAATGGAAATCTCTTATCTAATAACTAGATAAAAGGAAGCAATAAATAATGATAAAATAGAACAATAACAGTACAATGAAAGTTAGGTGAATATGGTCTTTCACTCAAAATACCTTTTGTGCTGTACTCACCCTTCTCGTGATCATGTGAGATGATAAAATGCCTATGTCTCAGATTAAGTGAGGTGAATGATGTAGGCTGCTTTGATAGTTGTTAGGCTACTGTTGACTTTTTGATGGTAGGTCAAGAGGGGGTTATCTGCTTGTGGACCACAGAAGGTGTAAGTGTGGAAGAGGGGGTCACAGTACTGTACAGGTATCCCCTGCTTTTTGAATGTTTGTGTTAGGTCTCTTTGCTTTTAGGAGGGACCTACATTAGTGCCTGTTTTCACTAACCAAAAGAAACAAAGAGGATTTCCACTTTTACAAAACAAGACAAAAAATGAAAATAGCATGTAGCGTGTTTTCCAGTGAGCCATTATAGAGGCAGCTCAGACTCTGATCAACGAGGGTGGCCCTGTAGCTCCTTCCCCAAGAACTATACTCAGCATCTGAGCAGCAAGCTGTCATAAGTTTGTACTGTGTCTGTGGGTATCTGTGTCTTATCTTGATTTATTTTGTGTGTCCACCAGGAATGTAGGTCCTAAGAGATCAAAAAAGGCTAAGAGGGGCTATTTTTGGGGTTGGGGATGCTAAAAAATTTTTCCATATAAGTTAATGGTAATTGCTTCTTCACTTAATGCCATTTTAGCTTATGAAAGATTTCATAGAAACTCTCTACTTTGAGAAAGCAATTCCATGACAGTCTCACTTATAAATGTATATGGAGAAACCTAGACTATTAGCAAACCAAATTCAGCAATATATAAAAATGATAACAACAAGGTTGGTTTAACATTAATCATTAATCATTGTCTTTTACTACATTGACAAAACAAAGGAGAAAAATCATAACATCATGTGCTGTACAACAAATAGATAAAATTAAACACTGACTCATGTTAATAAATAAATAAATAATCCTCAGCAAACTAGGAATAAAAAGATATTGCTTGAATCTGATAGTTTTTGCCAAAATGATGGATGGGGAAGGATACCATTCTTTTTTAAAGATTTATTTATTTATTTATTTGACACAGAGATCACAAGTAGGCAGAGAGGCAGGCAGAGAGAGAGAGGAGGAAGCAGGCTCCCTGCTGAGCAGAGAGCTGGATGTGGGACTCAATCCCAGGACTCTGAGATCATGACCTGAGCCGGACGCAGATGCTTAACCCTATGAGCCACCCAGGTGCCCTGAAAGATACCATTCTTCAGTTTGCTTGCCCCTACAACTTTTTCCCTCCCTTTTTTAAAGGTTTTATTTGTTTATTTCACAGAGAGAAACATAGCTAGAGTCGGAACACAAGCAGTGGGAGTGAGAGAGGGAGAAGCAGGGTTCCCGCGGAGCAGGGAGCCTGATGCGGGGCTCGATCCTGAGACTCCAGGACCATGACTAGGGCCGAAGGCAGTCGCTTAACCAACGGAGCCACCTAGGCGCCCCCTTTTTTCCTTTTTTAGAGAGAGAGAAAGAGTATGCATGCTTTTGTGAGTGGGGGGTTGGCAAAGGGAGAGAGAGAGAGAAGATCTTAAGCAGATTTCCATGCCCAGCATGGAGCCTGTTGAAGGGCTTAGTTTCACAACACTTAGATCATGACCTGAGCTGAAATCAAGAGTCAGAGGCTTAACCTACTGAGCTACCTGCATGTCCCTACCCTTGTAACTTCTATTTATTTTATTTTATTTCATTTCATTTTATTTATTTTTTTAAAAGATTTTTATTTATTTGGCAGAGAGATGGAGCAAGTAGGGCAGAGTGGCAGACAGAGGGAGAGGGAGAAGCAGGCTCCCTGCTGAGCAGAGATCCTGAAGCGGGACTTGATCTCATGACCCTAGGACCATGACCTGAGCCAAAGGCAGCTAGCTGCTTAACCCACTGAGTCACCCAGGCACCCTACCCTTGTAACCTTTAATGTTGAGATTCTTTTCATGTTTGTTAGTCACCTCTTCCTTTATGAATTATGTGATATATATATATATATATATATTTTTTTTTAAAGATTTTATTTATTTCTTTGACAGAAGCACAGCTAGAGAGGGAACACAAGCAGGTGAGTGAGAGAGGGAGAGGCAGGCTTCCCACTGAGCAGGGAACCCGATAAGGGGCTTGATCTCGGGACTCTGGTATCGTGACCTGAGCTGAAGGCAGATGTTTAATGACTGAGCCACCCAGGCACCCCTGATCATATCTTTTGTCTAACTTTCTTTGTATTTTTCTTCTAAATTTTAGACATAAAATTTTAGATTGATAAATTCTGAATACTAATCCATTCATATGCATGTCAAGTTCTTTTCCCCAGTTTATGGCTATTAAAAAAAACTTTTAAAAAAGATTTTATTTATTTGATAAAGAGATCACAAATAGGCAGAGAGGCAGGCAGAGAAAGAGGGGGGAACAGGATCCCTGCTGAGCAGAGAGCTTGATGCGGATCTCCATCCCAGGATCCTGAGATGAAGGCAGAGGTTTAACCCTCTGAGCCACCCAGGCACCCCTATTTAAAATTTTAAATCTTTTTATGTATTTATTGTGAATGGGTAATATGTTCCCATGAATCAAAAATCCAGAAAATACAAAAGCACATACAGTGAAAAGTTTTTCTCCCACTCCTGTTCTTTCATTCAGTTCTTCTCTACAGAGGCATTTTGACTTCATTTTTAAAGAACTTTGTTCATAATGTCATTTGTTGTGCACACATTTAAAATTTTAATGTAGTTAAATGTATCAGTCTTTGTGGATTGTGCTTTTACTGTCTTAAGACACATTTCTTCTGCCTCATTTATTATTCATTCTTCTTTTCTAAACTGAAGTTTGGCTTTTCATATTTTGATCTTTTTTCTATTTTTTATGTATGAGGTGAGGTAGGGATCGTCCTTTCTTCCGTACTATAAAAATACTTGTCCTTATACTCTTACATTATGTGATTGCTTTGTCTAATACAGCTTTCAGTGTGATGGGTGACTACTGTTGAGCTTCATCTACACGTTGGCAAATACAGTGAACTCATCCAGTTTTTTATTTGTTTTGTTCCTACTTGCAAATGAGCACTCAGAGCCCTGATAAGTACTGCCTTTCAGGTCCCATAATGTGTCCTTGTGTCCTTTAACTTGTCTGGAATTTGTGTAGGCTGTAATGGGGCAGGGAAAGGAGGGTTCCTTTGTCACAACAAACAGGGAAAAAGCTTTTTTTCCAGTCTCTCCGATTTACCAATGCCTCATCAGAAGCTTTCAGCGCTTATGTAAGAAATTAAATTTTATTCTTGAACTTGAGCAAACTTAGACTTTGTTTTAAAATAAGATACTGTAGAGTAGGAAGTTGTTTTTGCCTAAACATAGTATTCTTTTCTTTAGTTTTAGAAATCTCTTTAGTTCTTAATCATGTTCCTTGATATTCTCAGCTTTGTATTGTGATATTGTGTATTCTTATGGAAAGGGATTAGCAGGCTATGTGGTATGGGGGTAATTAAAAAAATGTAACCCACTGTATCTCTCTTTTCCATCTCCCATCTTCCATTTTATGTCTTTTTAATCATTTCTCTCTCTTACATCCTGTCTTACCAGATAGATGCTTTACTCACGAAGAGTGAGAAAGGAGAAATAAAAAACTATGTTAAAGGCATTCAAGTGGGGCAAAACAAGAAGGAAGGGGAGAAAAAGCAGAAGGCGAAAAGAAACAGATTGCTTATTATCTGTGGGTTAGGACTTCCAGGGGAACTTTTTCTGGTATTCTTTGTGAATGGGTAGAGGGACCCCTGAACTTAATTATTCTTATACCTGTTCTACCTGTTTAGCTGGGGGCAGACTTGAGGGTGATGGCCAGGTAGGAAGGACTCTATTGAGGAACTGTGTAACCAGGGCTTGTGCTTCTAGCACCTTTCTGACTTTTGTGTTTGATCCAGTTTAGTGCTGTAGGGTCATCTGTGATGGAAGTTTTAGAATCTTAACTGAATATTGCTCTGGGGTATTAATAAAACAAAGGTCTGAAGGTTATATGTTTGTATGTGTATCTACTTCAGGAATGTAATGGATGCTATTTTTTTTTTTTTGGTAAGATTTTATTTATTTATTTGACAGGGAGATAGAGAGCACAGCAGGCAGAGTGGCAGCAGAGGGAGAGGGAGAAGCAGGCTTTCCGCTGAGCAGGGAAGCTGATGTGGGCTCTATCCCAGGACCCTGGGATCATGACCTGAGCAGAAGTCAGCCACTTTACCAACTGAGCCACCCAGGTGCCAGAACTAATTTGATCTGAAATCTGTTTTTTCAGAATTAAAAGGAATGTGAAGTTCATAAAATGATAGTTTAGACTCAGTTAATTATAAGAGTCTTTTTAGTGCTAACACATTTTATGATTTTTCTGGCTCTCAGAGTAGTGATTTCTCATTGGCAGTGACTATAAACAGTAGTTTTTTTTTTTTTTAAGATTTTATTTTTTTGACAGAGAGAAACACAGTCAGAGAGGGAACATAAGCAGGGGGAGTGAGAGAGGGAGAAGCAGGCTTCCCGCCGAGCAGGGAGCCGGATGTGGGGCTCGATCCCGGGTCTCCGGGATCAAGACCTGAGCCGAAGGCAGTCGCTCAACCAACTGAGCCACCCAGGCACCCCTTTTTAAAGATTCTTTTATTTATTTGACAGAGAGAGAAACATAGCCAGAGAGGGAACACAAGCAGGGGGAGTGAGAGAGGGAGAAGCAGGCTTCCCGCCGAGCAGGGAGCCCATGTGGGACTCGATCCCAGGTCTCCAGGATCGTGACCTGAACCGAAGGCAGTTGCTTAACCAACTGAGTCACCCAGGTGCCCCTTTGTTTTTTTTTTTTTTTTTTTTTTTTAAGATTTTATTTATTTATTTGACGGAGAGAAACACAGCTAGGGAGGGAACACAAGCAGGGGGACTGAGAGAGGGAGAAGCAGGCTTCCCGCCGAGCAGGAAGCCCAATGTGGGGCTCTATCCCAGCTCTCCAGGATCATGACTTGAGCCGAAAGCAGTCACTTAACCAACTGAGGCACCCGGGCACCCCTAAACAGTAGTTTTATATTGACTCGTGTTTCTTAACTGAAGTAAGTGGACACTAAAAGAAAAAGAGGTTTGTCCATGGTTCAGGATACACTTGCTTTTGATTTCAGTTGCCTTATAATCATTTGTACCCTTACAGGGAAAATAACCTTTGTGTATCAAAAGGTCAAGTTGATAAACAGTTTTAGAACTTTCTTTAATGCATTTTTGGCTTGAGAATACATGTTCTTTAAATTTTTAAATTTTTATGTGAATTCTTTTATTATCATTTCAGAGAAAAGAAGGAATTTAATAGGTACCCATTGAAGATTTGGACAGTTGATTAAAATTATGCAGTAATTTTTCAAGGAAGAAGTGATGAACTTTGAAGTTTTCCCATGCCTTGTTTTCATTATACTGTTATTAGAAATTATTGGAGTAGCATTGACAAAATAGATTATAGAATACTAATATTTAATATTTAGAGTGTCATTTTTCCTGGAATAGTTTTTTGGTACCTACGATGTTGTGGAAGACTTTTAAGTTGTAATTTTTTTTTTGTTTTTATTGGGAGAATATTTATATGTGTCTGGTGAATTTCAACTTTGCCTGACAGTGATGGCTTGTTTTTTCTGGTTTGTATTCTGTCTACTAGCTGGTTATATAATAAATGACTGTTTATATAATAAGGATTAGAATAAGCCATTAGAGATGATTGATAATGGATACAAATGAGTATCAACTGGATACTTGCGTCAAGATGGAGTTATATATACATAACATGTTAAAAGTACAAAACAGTATAGTAGTTAGGCATTGGAAAACAGTGAATAGTGAAGAAAATATTTCTTGAGAGTCAAGGAGCTTTGCTAGGAATATAGTCCAGGTAACGTAGGAGTGGAAAACGAGCTACGATCAGTTACCAACAGAACATATCTGCTTAGTATTATTCAATGACAGAAAAGTGAAATTAGGAGCAAGATACAGAATTTTTCCAGGTGCTCTAGAGAGAAGAACCTGTCTGAACAAAGGCTGGACTTAGATGAAAGGCAGAGACATCCAGAGTTGAAGGATTTTAAAATAAAATCTGTTTTTGGAACCGGGTAAGGTAGAATTAATACCTCTTTTATATACTTGTAAATGCCTTCCATTCTGGTGAAGGCTTTTCGATTATGAGGAACAGAATCCAAGGGCAGCTGTTTCAGTTACAGTGGACTGATTCGAAAACGCCTGTGTAGGCTCCCTGCTTAGTGGGGTGGGGGTGGGGGTTTCTCCTTCTCTTTCTCCCTCTCTTCCTCCCTCTCTCTCTCTCAAGTAAGTAAAACCTTAAAAAAAAGAAGGAAAGGAAAAGAAAGAAAGAAAAGAAAGAATGACCACACACCTGTGTAGGGACCCAAGAACCGAAGAGCCATATGGGTAGAGTAAATGTCTCTAAAATGTCTACTACACTATTAAGATGTAGTTTTAGCTCCTAAATATGCTCATGCTTACTGTGATGTGGTTTCTGTGGCATTTGAGACTGGCCTAAATGTGGTAATGTCAACAGTTGGGACACTGCATGGGAAATACTGTACAGTACTGACTGTAGTCCCAAGAAAGCCTTAATTTAAATATATTACCCATGCTGTGTTAGGAAGAACAGTGGCAGGTCTGGCATCTTACAAGTATTTAACAGTAAAAATTCAGGGTTTGGCTCTTTTAATAAGGAAATGTGCTTTATGTGACTACCAAATTTAATCTACTGTTGGGCTTGGGAGGCTGTAAGGATCTATATCTTCTTATGGCATATGCCTGAAATTAAGGGGCAGATTTGGGTCTTATTATTTATTCATTTTTAAAGATTTTTTTTATTAGGGCACGAATGAGCACAAGCAGCGGGGAGGGGTAGAGGGAAAGGGAGAAGCCCAGCAGAGTCAGGTCATATTTAGAGGTCATTTGGTATCTTTTTATTAAGTGAGATTCCTAAGTATCTAGGTGGGTATACCCTAAATTGCAACAAGCTCAAATTGTCTTCTTTTGTACAGCAAGCAGATTAAGGATTAGGTTTTTCAAAGGACCAGTATATAGATTAACCCACAGAAAGAGTGAATAATTATGGCTCAGAGAGCATGAGAAACATGCAGAAATGATCCCGCTAACGTGTCTTCTGTTTCATTTTCTTCAGTGATGCCATCTGCAGTTTTGTTATTTGCAATGACTCTTCCCTTCGAGGGCAGCCCATTATCTTCAATCCTGACTTTTTTGTGGAGAAACTCCGACATGAGAAACCTGAGGTGTTCACCGAGTTGGTGGTCAGCAATATCACAAGGCTCATTGACTTACCTGGAACTGAGTTGGCTCAGCTGATGGGGGAAGTGGACCTTAAATTGCCTGGCGGGGCCGGCCCAGCGTCGGGATTCTTCCGGTCTCTAATGTCTCTCAAGCGAAAGGGTAGGGCATGTGTCTGTGAAGGGTGGGCAGGTCTCAGCTGTTCCCTGGGGCTTCACCTCCTAACATCTATCTGTACAGTCACTGAGCTGCTGTCATGTAAAGGTTTTTGTTTTTGTTTTTGTTTTTTGGTTATTTTTCTCATTTTCTTAAGTAGTAAGATCTTAAGTTAGCAATAAAAATTTATAAAGTATGGGCACCTGAGTGGTTCAGTGGGTTGAGGCTTCTGCCTTTGGCTCAGGTCATGGTCTCAGGGTCCTGGGATCGAGGCCCTCATCAGGCTCTCTGCTTAGCAGGGAGCCTGCTTCCTCCTCTCTCTCTGCCTGCCTCTCTGCTTGCCTGTGATCTCTCTCTCTGTGTCAAATGAATGAATGGAATCTTTAAAAAAAAATTATAAAGTAGCTAAACTAAAGCAAGTATGTCAGTTCCTAAGAAAGGTGACATGATTTAGTTCAGGTAGTTACCTTGAATTTCATGTCCTATGGCATAGCTGGAGAGTACAGTAAAGAAAGTTTGAACATTTTTTATTATAGTTTTTGAATGTTTTCATTCTGTGGACTGCTTTAATAAGGCAAATACCTATGAGTCACCCAAAATAAAAGCCTTCCTAGAAAATAAATTGTGGACTGCTTTTGATAAGAATTAAAGAGGTACTGTTTTATTGTAGTAAGTGTAAGAAAGTCATTTATGTTAGGAAAAAAGTCTGAACATTATAATGGATCAGGACCTATACCAACACTAGTGGATAACTGTCATACTTTGACAGTTGTGGTTTTAAATTCTGTTTATTTATTTATTTTAAAGGTTTTATTTATTAATTAATTAATTAATTTATTTATTTATTTATTTATAAGATTTATTTATTTATTTGACAGAGAGAAACACAGCTAGAGAGGGAACACAAGTAGGGGGAGTAAGAGAGGGAGAAGCAGGCTTCCCATAGAGCAGGGAGCCCGATACGGGGCTCGATCCCGGGTCTCTGGGATCATGACCTGAGCCGAAAGCAGTTGCTTAACCAACTGAGCCACCCAGGCGCCCTAAAGGTTTTATTTATTTATCTTAGAGTGCCTGGGCTTGAGTCGGGGAGAGGGCAGAGGGAGAAGGAAAGAGAGTATCTCATGCAGATTCTGTGCGAGTTTAGAGCCCAATCCAGGTCTCTATCTCAGGACCCTGAGATCATGCCCTGAGCTGAAACCAAGAGTTGGATGCTCAACTGACTGAGCCACTCAGGAGCCTCACTGTTTTTCTTTTAAGTTAAATATTAACACATTAAGTATTGTTACTTAAATAGGAAGATGGTCTTTGTCTTCAAGGAACCTATAGTCTGATATTAAACTGGCAGAGAGTTGATTGAGAATTGTTGCATTGTGGGGTATACTTCCAGCTTTAAGGTTTTGCTTATTGAACCTGTGAAAGCTTTTGCTGAACTGTAACATGGGATGCGTGAGTGGCTTTAAGAATGATGATTTTGTACTGTTTATGGAAAATATAGTGCTGTCCTATCATATGTTTTTTTAGAAAAAGGAGTGGTATTTGGATCCCCATTGACGGAGGAAGGCATCGCCCAGATATACCAACTAATTGAATACCTACACAAAAGTAAGACTTCTCAAGATTTTGTTGTTCTTTGTTAATGAAGAGTTGTCAGTTTTCTGTTGAAAGCTAACTTCCTTGAGTTAATAGGTACCAATGAACAAAAGAAACTAACCAATGATAATTTTAGATGGCATGTTTCTTTTTTTTTTTTTTTAAGATTTTATTTATTTAACAGAGAGAAACACAGCCAGAGAGGGAACACAAGCAGGGGGAGTGAGAGAGGGAGAAGCAGGCTTCCCGCCTAGCAGGAAGCCCGATGTGGGGCTCTATCCCGGGTCTCCAGGATCATGACCTGAGCCGAAGGCAGTCGCTTAACCAACTGAGCCACCCAGGCGCCCCAGATGGCATGTTTCTAAATGTGTTTCCTTTTAAATTTTATCTTATATATTGGTTTGTTTTATACTCCTAAAAATGTAGATAAACTAGATGGTATCTATAAAGTCACATTTTCTTCTTGACTCAAGCTTTTTTTTTTTTTTTTGGTCTGGTAAAATACATTGTCTGTAAAGAATCATAATCTTTACTCAAGGAAACATGATTTATCACCAAAGGTACTTTTCATCTCTGGAATTCTATAATTAAAATATACTCTTTGCTTAATACCTGTTTATTTTGTGGTAGTCATGCTGGTTTATGTTGCTCTAAGTGCTTGGTACAATTGAGTGTATATGAAATGTGTGGTGTATGTGATGCTTTGATAAATTCAATACAAATGTTTATTTATGACTTTTTATGTGGGGCACTGTGGTAGGAACTAGAGCAGAGATTGTGAACTGATGGCATAAGGACTTGAATCCTCTACGTTCATATTTTGTTTGGTTGGCAAAGGATTAAAGTAAAAATAAAATCAGTTTTCAGTGGGGAATGGGGAAAGTCCAGGTTTTTTAATTCTTTGGGTGATAGAGCTAGTATCCTGGGACCCCCACTTGAACACAGTCAACTAGAGCACAGGTATGTGCTCTCTAGTTTGTTTTGGTTCCCATTCATTCATTTATTATTATCTGTCTGGCCCTCTAAGGCATTTGAACTTGAACTGAATTAGGAGGCTATACAAAAATAAATATGTATGTAAGCTGACAACATGAACTCTCATGGTTTTCCAGATCGAACCAAAACTATAATGCTCATCTTTCTTTATCCTCTTAGATTAGCTTAGTACCTAGTTGGAAGGGAAAAACAGTTCAGTTGGGATGTAAGCTTCTGGGAATCTTAGACCAAAAGGTGATCCGACAGGTTAGAGTTCTAATTTCTGGGGCAGTGCAGAGACTCTAGATTCATTTTGGACAGGGAAACCATTTACAGGAGCAACAAACTTCCATGGATGAATTCAGGCCCTCCAGACAAAGTCTGAGATGACCAAAGGGAAGGGACCTTCTGGGAACTTTGGCTTTGTTCCAGCTTATTTTTCAAGCTCATTCCAGTCATTGTTTAGGTAAAATTCAGTCTCCAAATGTGCCTGGTCCTGGGCAAACTGTCTCCAGGGGCTCAGGGATGTTTAGTAAGTCTCCTCAGGGGCCAGTAGGTTCAAAACTTCTGGGGAAAGGGGAGGAAACCTCTTTCAAGATCTTTATAAAAGGTCTTTACAGGTGTAGACTTTTAGATGACTTATTTTAATTGTAACTTCTTTTTGCATGTCCTCTGTTTTTTTCCATGCTAAACAGACTTGAGAGTAGAGGGTTTGTTTAGAGTACCAGGAAACAGTGTCCGACAGCAGATTTTAAGAGATGCTCTCAATAATGGAACTGATATTGACTTGGAATCAGGGGAGTTTCATTCAAATGACGTTGCCACCTTGCTGAAGATGTTTCTGGGAGAGTTACCTGAGCCCCTACTGACTCATAAACATTTCCATGTGCACCTAAAAATTGCTGGTGAGTATAGGAGGGGAGAAGGAGATGTAAATAAATACATTTCTTTTCTTTCTTTTTTTTTTTTTTTAAAGATTTTATTTATTTGACAGAGAGAAACACAGCCAGAGAGGGAACACAAGCAGGGGGAGTGAGGGAGGGAGAAGCAGGTTTCCCGCCGAGCAGGGAGCCCGACGTGGGGCTCGATCCCGGGTCTCCAGGATCATGACCTGAGCCAAAGGCAGCTGCCCAACCAACTGAGCCACCCAGGTGCCCCTAATAAATACATTTCTTTCAATTAAGTAAAGTTGTTTGGCATTTTCTGTTGTTTGTAACCCACAGCAGTACTTCTGCCAAAATTGGTTAAGACTTCATGATATTTTGGGCTCTCTGGGTAGTATTGGCCAATAATGTTTGATATAATCAGGTGTTTTTCTTGCTAAATCAACTTATTTGATGATAAATTCTGGGTTTTATTTATTCTTGTGTCCCTGATGGATCCTAGCATTGTGCTTTGAATATTTTAGTTGCTTAATAAATTAATGCTTTTCATTGGATTGATTCACATACCTGAGATGGTTATAGTTTTGCCATATTTGCCTTGGTTTGGGGCTTTAGCTAAGTATGACTAAGCTTCAGTTGAGATCATCTCTAATCTTGGAAACTTGTTTTTTGGAAATAATTTTATTTGTTTTTTAAATGAGCAGTACACTCATACATGATTCAAATTCAAAAGATTCAAAGAAGTATACAGCAAAAAGGTTCTCTCCCACCTCTCTTTCCCAGTACCCAGTTGGGAGCAACCAAGGCTATTGATTTCTAATGTATCCTTGCAGAGGTATTTTATACATTTACAAACAAATACTTAAATATATTATTTTTTTCTCTCTTTTTTTGTAATGGTAGGGTATTATATACATTGTTTTGTGGTTTGATTTTTTTCACTCAGTGTGTCTTGGAGGATGTTCCATTTTCAGCTCATATTTTCCTCATTCTCTTTTTTTGTCTATGTGGTAGGGAATTCATTCTTAGATTGCACAGCTCTTTATTTATTTTTTTTAAAGATTTTATTTATTAGACAGAGAGAAACACAGCTAGAGAGGGAACACAAGCAGGGGGAGTGAGAGAGGGAGAAGCAGGCTTCCCGCCGAGTAGAAAGCTTGATGTGGGGCTTGATCCCGGGTCTCCGGGATCATGACCTGAGCCGAAGGCAGTTGCTTAACCAACTGAGCCACCCAGGCGCCACCAGATTGCACAGCTCTTAGGCTGCTATAGGCTCTAAGTACATGTGGCATCAAAATCCATACTGCATTTACTTGGTTTTCTGCCCTTGGGCATTTTCCTTTTTTTTCTAATTTTAAGGAAAATACAAGATTTTTTTTTCTGTTGAGTAATTTTTACTACTTATTTTTTAAAAAAATTTTATTTATTTATTCGACAGAAACACAGCTAGAGAGGGAACACAAGCAGGGGGAATGGGAGAGGGAGCAGTAGGCTTCCTGTGGAGCAGGGAGCCTGATGTGGGGCTCCAACTCAGGACTCCGAGATCGTGACCTGAGCTGAAGGCAGACGCTTAACGACTGAGCCACCCGATGCCTGTATTTTTTTTTTTTTTTTAAGATTTTATTTATTTGTCAGAGAGAGAGAGAGAGAGAGGGAGGGAGAGCACACAAGCAGGGGGAGTGACAAAGGCAGAAGGAGAAGCAGGCTCCCTGCTGAGCAAGGAACTTGACATGGGACTTGATCCCAGGATGCTGGGATCATGACCAGAGCCGAAGGCAGTTGATCAACTGAGCCACCCAGGCGTTTCCAATTTTTGCTACTTAAAAAACTAGCTTTGAATTTCTAAAATCTCCTAAGATTAGTTTTTTTTTTTAGCACTCTCAGTGACAATCTGAATTATATAAATGAATAAATGTTATTAGAATGTTGTATAACTTTATTATTATTTTGGAGAGAAATAAAGTTGGATCTTGAAAAAGATATGGAAAATAATGATACTTTTTTTATAAGTGTTAACATGAGGAATGCTCATTCTGTTTACTTTTCCATTGAGTTAATTTAGTGTAGTAGTTGAAATTCTCCGCTCTCCCACCCCATGACTCACTGTTCCTTGTGATCATATTGAGGTGTGGCACAGCTATAGCATTTGGTATGCCTTGCTGATAACTGGAACTGATTTTTGTTTTCAGTTTCCTGTTAACAGGGAATAGTTTCTAGAAATACTACCTGCCTTTCCTAAACTTGGAATGAAGTAGTTTAAACAACACACTAGAATCATTTTCAGGACTATATGAATTATATCCAAGTGGTTATTTGTGCCCTTTGAGGTTCTGATTATCCAGGGGACTGTTTTTATTGATAACCTGTGTAGCTTCTTAGGGGAGAAATAGTGATTCTTATTCCATGGAGGAGCTGCGTGGGTCATCCCATTAGCACATAATTCATTGTCATACTTCTTTTTTTTTAAACAGAATTTTTAAAAATTTATTTGACACAGAGAGAGAGATCACAAATAGGCAGAGAGGCAGGCAGAGAAAGAGGGGGAAGCAGGCTCCTCGCTGAGCAGGGAGCCCGATTTGGGACTCGATCCCAGGACCCTGAGATCATGACCTGAGCTGAAGGCAGAGGCTTAACCCTCTGAGCCACCCAGGCGCCTGATGTCATATTTCTTTTAGCAGTAAAATATCTGGGTGACTCGATCCCAGGACCCTGAGATCATGACGTGAGCTGAAGGCAGAGGCTTAACCCTCTGAGCCACCCAGGCGCCTGATGTCATATTTCTTTTAGCAGTAAAATATCTGGGTGAGGAAAAGTGAAGGGGGTGGCATTGGCAAAGATCTGTGTGGACAGGTTTTCATTTCTCTATATCCCTAAGAATATGTACCTAGGAATGGAATTGTTGGGTCATATGGTAACACTATGTTTAGCTTTCTGAGGAACTGCCAAACAGTTTTCCAAAGTGTACTATTTTACATTCTACCAGCAATGTAGGAGGGTTTAATTTTCTCAATATTCTTGCCAGCACTTGTTATTTTCAGTTTTTTGGTTATGCCATACTAGTGGGTATAAAGTAGTATCTCATTGTGGTTTTAATTTACTTTTCCCTGATAGCTAGTGATATAGAGTATACACGATGCTTATTGGCCATTTGTGTATCTTCTTTGGAGGAATGTTTATTCAAGTCTTTTGCCTATTTAAAAATTTTTTTGGTCTTTTTATTATTGAATTGTACTGACACTATTTTGTTATTACATTTTGCTATACTCTGTTTATGCCTGATTCTTTTTTCTTCTTTTTTTATGATTGGAGTTGAAAGTATAATAGTAGGCATGTTGATTTTTCTTATTTGTATTTTCTCCTTCCTTTGCAATCATTTCTTTTGTCCTCAAGATTTGATGCAGTTTGATGATAAAGGAAACAAGACCAATGTTCCAGATAAGGAGCGGCAAATTGAGGCTCTCCAGTTGCTCTTCCTCATTCTCCCTCCACCCAATCGAAACTTGCTGAAGTTATTGCTTGATCTCTTGTACCAGACAGCAAAGAAACAAGACAAGAATAAGATGTCTGCTTATAACCTTGCCCTTATGTTTGCACCCCATGTTCTGTGGCCAAAAAATGTGAGTGTTGAGGGGAAGAGCAAAGACTGCTTGGTTTTCATGGGCTGGACCTCATCCTCTGGCTGTATCTTGGTGAAGTTATGAAGGGTCCAAGGTTTAGTTTTCAGTTTTACAAGGATAGGAACATACTTTATTAGTTCATTTGGGAGTCATCAAACTTGAAGGGGCCAATTCTTGTAATCTCATATATAAATCAATCTCTGATAAACCGGAAAGACAATTTACTTATTTATTTTTAAAGGATTTTATTTATTTATTTGACAGAGAGAAACACAGCTAGAGAGGGAACCACAAATACTGGGAGCGGAAGAGTGAGAAGCAGGCTCTCTACTGAGCAGGGAGCTCAATGCGGGGCTCTGTCCTGGGACTCGGATCATGACCTGAGCCGAAGGCAGACGCTTAATGACTGAGCCACCCACGCGCCCCATCCTGAAAGGCAGTTTATTAATGGAAGCTCTTAGTGGAAAATTATAACTACTAGCTAAACTAGAATACTCATTTTGGCTGATTACTGTATATTCCTTCTTAATAGGAAAGACTTTGAGAAATTAGACTGATTTGTGACGATTGTGTGGTATAAATTTAGACTAGAGCCATACAGATTTATAGGATAATGTCACTAAGCTTTTAGCTTTTAGGTAAGATGATATAGAGGAATCCTGCCTTATCCTGATTTTTTGATTTCTTGTAGATATGCTATCCTTGGAAAAAGCTAAATGTGTTTTTATTACTGAAACCATGGCTTTCTCAGTGATTTACATGAGAAATAAATTATTAAAAGTCTTTTGAACTAATTTTTGACCTGGAGGCATATAGCTTTATGTTATTTATTTTTTTTTTTTTAAAGATTTTATTATTTGACAGACAGAAACACAGCCAGAGAGGGAACACAGGCAGGGAGAGTGAGAGAGGGAGAAGCAGGCTTCCCGCTGAGCAGGGAACCCGATGTGGGACTCGATTCCAGGTCTCCAGGATCATGACCTGAGCCGAAGGCAGTTGCTTAACCAACTGAGCCACCCAGGCGCCCCTAGCTTTATGTTCTTGTCCATTCATTCATATGTGTGTGTGTGTGTGTGTGTGTGTGTGTGTGTGTGTGTGTGTATTTAAGATTTTAGATTTTATTTGTTTATTTGCAGGGAGGGAGCATGAGCAGGGTGAGAGGCAGAGCAGACTCCCAGCTGAGGAGGGAGCCTGATGCAGAGCTTGAGCCTGAGACTCCAGGATCATGACCTGAGCTGAGGGCAGACGCCCAACTGACTGAGCCACCCTGGCGCTCTTGTGCCTGCTCATTCATAATATAGGTTTTATCTTATGGTGGAATTGGGAGACAGAATATTTGGGTTGGAAGCTGCAAACCAGCTATATTATCTGTGTCATTTGCCCCTTTTATGCTCAGGCTCTTTCTCTGTAAACTGGGCATAAATTAGTACTTTATCACTTAAAAGGTTGTTGGAAGAGGAGTAGATAGGATATGGTGACTTATAAAGATTTTTGGGATTATAAGAAATGAGAAAAGGAAGATTAAGAAGAACAGTTATGGAATGCCTGGTTGGCTCAGTCAGTAGAGCTGATGACACTTGATCTTGGGGTAGTGAGTTCCAGGCTCACAGTGGGCTCATGGAGTCTACTTTACAAAAAAAAAAAAAAAGAGGGAAAGCAGTTGTGTAGAATATTTTACATAACAAGTAACTAGTGAAAAAAATGTGATCTTCCAGGCCAGGAAGAACCTCTGCCCAGACAAAGGTTGGGGGTGGGGGGATTGGGTAAGAAGAAAAGGACATACCAACATTTGTCCATATTAAGGAGATCAAGCCTCCTAATTAAAGAATTTTAGAGGCGCCTGGGTGGCTCAGTTGGTTAAGCAACTGCCTTCAGCTCAGGTCATGATCCCAGAGTCCCGGGATCGAGTCCCACATCAGGCTCCCTGCTCAGCAGGAAGCCTGCTTCTCCCTCTCTCACTCCCCCTGCTTGTGTTCCCTCTCTGGCTATGTTTCTCAATGTCAAATAAATAAAATCTTTGAAAAAAAAAAAAAAGAAAGAATTTTAGAACCAGCCAACTGAAATTATGAAAAAAGTGAGTAATCTCTGCCTATAAAAAGAAATATTAAGAAATGTTGGTAAAAGCAAACAGATCAAGTAACAGATGAGGGCTTTGGGGTAGTAGAGATGCTCAGGTGCTTAAAAAAGAGGGAGGACAAACAAGGAGAAAATCAATGACGATTTGTGTCGTCACCTTTGGTATCAATTAGTAGTGACAGTTTTCTCACCTTTGGAGAAACTCCAGTGTCTGTCCTTGGTGGTTGGTACAGATTCTGTTCTTTCTGCGCATTTTGAATCCCAGACTAGATTTTCTTTAGCAACTCTGCTTGCATATATAATTCTCAAGCAGAATTAGGAAACAAAGATTTTTTTTCAAGGATTTCTTGGTGACTTCAGGGACACGTAGTTTCTCCTAGGTTATGTCATTTTCAGTAGAAACCTGCTGAATCAAAAAGCCTTTCCAGAATTAAACATTATATTAGAAGCATCTTTGTTAGGGAAGGAAGCCACTATACCTTTGAAAGAGTAAGTTTATTGGTAAGAAAATGGAGTATCTCTTCTACTTCCCAGCTCTTAATCCCCCTCCTTTCTTTTCCACTGAATAGGTCACTGCAAATGACCTTCAAGAGAATATCACAAAGTTAAACAATGGGATGGCTTTTATGATTAAACACTCCCAGAAACTTTTTAAGGTAGGTAAGGGATGGGATTTGGGTGGTAATAAGACAAGGAGGTTGAAGCATGGTGAGATCCTCAGCAGGGCTCTAAGGATGGCTAATAGAAAAGGCCGTGATGGAGACTTGAAACCAGAATGGACAGTGGTAAAATCCAGAGAAAACAACCAAGGTGGGGAGGAATAGGAAGGTACTTGGAGGCTGAGTAGGATAATTGGCTCTGCTGAGTCATTTTGCCTTTTTCCTGAAAGAGTGTATATTGGCAGTTGAGTGAATTTATCCTGCCTGCTTCCTGCCAGTAGAGTTTTGAGGGTCTAACAGTCTCTTTTCATTTTGTACTTTGTCCCTTTTAGTCTAAATTATCAATGTTTCTGCCCACATAATTTTCTCAACTTTGTAGTTCTGTGGATTTCAGAGGGATTCACTCCATTGGGCAAAAGCCACATATACAGATCTTTTGAAGATAAACCCTTCTCTACCATGGTCTCCTGCTGAGAAGACTGAGGGACAATACCTTTTACCTTCCTAGAGGCCTTCTGATTTGATTGAGATGGTCTTTATTCTCTTAAAAGGGCCCTTTGTATGACTGAAAATTTTGACCTTTTGATGTTTCTGAGATTCAAACAAAAAGTTGTACTGTCATATCCTTGGTCTTTTCTGTAGAGCAAACTTTCCTAATAGTGAATTTTTCAATTTTAGTGTCTTGCCATCTGGAAAGACTGAGAATTGAGAGAGAATTTACTAAGTTCTTCATTTAAGTGGAATCACACTTTTTGTAATTATTTCACTTAGCATGTTTTCAAGGTGCATCCATGTTGTAGCATTTGTTGGAATTTCCTCCCTTTTTTTAAGGATCAATAATATCCCTTTTCACTGTATATTCCACATTTGCTTATCATTTATCTGTTGAGGATACTTGGGTTGCTCTGATATTTTAGCTCTTGTGGATAAAATGCTTCTATGAACATGGGTATACAAATATCTTTTTTGAGACACTGCTTTTACTTTTAATTCTTTGGGTATATACCTAGAAGTGGAATTACTGGATTACATGGTTATTCTAACAGAACTGCCATACTGTTTTCTATAGCAGCTGTATCATTTTATATTCCAACCAGTGATGTACAATGTTTCCCATTTCTTCACATCCTTACCAACACTTAATTTGTTATTTTGTGGATTTTTTTGGTGATAGTTATGAGGTGGTATCTAATTATAGTTTTGATTTGCATTTCCTTAATGATTAGTAAGTTGAGTACCTTTTCATGTGCTTATTGTTTATTTGCATGTCTTCTTTGGAGAAATGTCTGTTCAAGGCCTTTGCCCATTTTTAAATTGGGCTGTTCTTTTTTTTTTTTTTTTTTTTAAGATTTTATTTATTTGACAGAGAGAAACACAGCGAGAGAGGGAACACAAGCAGAGGGACTGAGAGAGGGAGAAGCAGGCTTCCCGCCAAGCAGGAAGCCTGATGTGGGACTTGATCCAGGGTCTCCAGGATCACGACCTGAGCTGAAAGCAGTTGCTTAACCAACTGAGCCACCCAGGCGCCCCTGGGCTGTTCTTCTATTGTTGAGTTGTAGGAGTTCTTTATATATATCTGGATACATATATGATGTGCAAATATTTCTTTCCATTTTGTGGGTTGCCTTTTTACTCAGTTAATACAGTTGCTACACAAAACTGAAAAAAAAGGATTTTTTTTTAAAAGATTTTATTTATTTGACAGAGAGAAACACAGCCAGAGGGGGAACACAAGCAGGGGGAGTGAGAGAGGGAGAAGCAGGCTTCCCGCTGAGCAGGGAGCCCGATGTGGGACTCGATCCCGGGTTTCCGGGATCATGACCTGAGCCGAAGGCAGTCGCCCAACTAGCTGAGCCACCCAGGCGCCCAAAACTGAAAATTTTTTATAAAGTCTCCCATTTGTTTATTTTTTTCCTTTTGTTGCCTGTGCCTTTGGTGTCATGTGCAAGAAATCATTGCCAAATGCAGTGCCGCATAGCTTTTGTTCTTTCTTTTTAAAAAGAATTTTATAGTTTTAGGTCATATATAGGTTATGAATCTATTTTGAGTAAATTTTTCTCTGTAGTATTTAGGTGAATGTCCAACCTTAATCTTCTGCTATGGATATCTAGTTTTCCCAGCATCATTTATTGAAAACCTGCCCTTGTTCCACTGAATAGTCTTGGTGTGCTTCTCAAAAATCATTTGACCATATATGTGAGGGTTTATTTCTGGACTCTTTGTTCTATTCAGTTAGTGTATGTGTTTGTCTTTTATACCAGTACCACACTATTGTGATGCCTATAGCTTTGTAGTAAATGCAGGATGTGAAAATAGAGACCACCCTAGGTATATTGACTATAGGATGGTGAGTGATCCAGAGTCTAGATCAGAATCTTAGTAGGCTGGCAAACAAAGGATCAGGGCTGCATCAAGGGCTTGGGTGCTCAGGTCAAAGATTATCATCAGTTAGAGGTCAAGATCTAGATAAGTGGATTAGAACAGTAGACAAGAAGAACAGGACAAATAAAATTTTTTGTTTTATTTATTTATTATTACTTATTTATTTATTATTTTTTAAAGATTTTATTTATTTGTCAGAGAGACAGTGAGAGAGCGAACACAAGCAGGGGGAGCGGCAGGCAGAGGGAGAAGCAGACTCCTCACTGAGCAAGGAGCCTGATGTGGGACTTGATCCCAGGTACCTGGGATCATGACCTGGGCTGAAGGCAGATTATCAACCAACTGAGCCATCCAGGTGTCCCTTATTTTATTTTTTTAAAGGTTTTATTTATTTATATGAGACATCATGAGCAGGGGAAGAGGCAGAGGGAGAGAGAGAAGCAGACTCCTGGCTGAGCAAGGAGCCTGATGTGGGCTCATTCCCAGGACCCCAGGATCATAACTTCAGATGAAGGTAGACACTTAACTGATTGAGCCACCAGGGTGCTCCATGTTTTGCTTTGTTTTTTGAGAGAGAGAGAGAGAGTGAATGCATTAGTGGGGAGGGTCAGAGGGAGAGAGAGAATCTCAAGCACACTCTGTGCTGCCTGTGGAGCCTGATGCGGGGCTTGATCTTACGACCCTGAGATCATGACCTGAGCTGAAATCAGGAGTTGGATGTTCAACTGACTGAGCCACTCAGGTGCCCCGAATGAATGTTTTTTTTTAAGATTTAATTTTTTATTTGGCAGAGAGAAACACAGTTAGAGTGGGAACAGAAGCAGGGGGAGTGAGAGAGGGAGAAGCAGGCCTCCCGCCTAGCAGGGAGCCTGATGCGGGGCTCGATCTCGGGTCTCCAGGATCATGACCTGAGCCGAAGGCAGTCACCCAACCAACTGAGCCACCCAGGTGCCCCCCGAATGAATGGTTTTTAATGATTAACAAAGATCTTTCAAACCTTATGTACTTCCTATTGAGGGGAACAACTAGTTCTAGAACATGTGATTATGGAGAGTAAGGCAGTTCCCTGAGAGTAGTTGTGAACAAAATGAGGGAATTTCTAGGTGCAGTTCCTAATAGAACTCTGCTTTGTTGAATTCTCTTCTTACCTTTGCTGTAGGGTTAACTTTTCATGGTCTATCAGTCACAAGTTAAAAGAGAGATCTCTGAGCTCTCACTGCACCTCACTTTTTCTAACCTTCCACCTTCTGGTCTCTCTCTCTCTCTCTCTCTCTTTTTTTTAAGAGTTTATTTATTTTTTTGGCAGAGAGATAGATCATAGGTAGGCAGAGAGGCAGATAGAGAGAGAGGGGGAAGCAGGCTCCCCACCGAGCAGAGAGCCCGATGCGGGGCTCGATCCTAGGACCTTGAGATCATGACCTTAGCAAAGGCAGAGGCATTAACCCTCTGAGCCACTCAGGTGCCCCCCTACCTTCTGGTCTCTTAATCTGTGCAGCCCTTTCTGCCTTGTCCATTGTCCAGTGTACACAATTCAAGTATACAATGAAGTTGTACTTAACTGTGAATGATTTCAAGTGACTTAACACAAGTTTGTTATCTTAAGTTCTGTAGGTGATAAGTCTGGGTGAGTCCCTGTGGTCTAAAATGAAGGTTGGCAGGGCTGCATTCATTACTGGATGTTCTAGGAGAGAATTTGTTTACTTGCCTTCTCCAGCTTCAAGAGGTTGCCCACCTTCCTTGGCTCATGGTCCCCTTCCTCTCCAAGGCTAGCAGTGTTGTATCTGTTATTTCTAACTACAGCTGGGAATGGTTCTCCTCTTTTAAGGACCCATCTGGATAACCTGGGTAAACTCCCCATTGCCGGGTCTTAACTTCATCACACCAACACATCCCTTTTACCATGTAAGATAACATATCACCGTGAAGGATTTTGAGGATAGAAATCACACAAATTTTAAAGGTAAAATGAGACTATGGTCTCCTAGATGTAATTCAGCTTGGTACAGTTCTAATTATTAGATCCTTTCAAACATTCTGTTTTTTACTCTCTTTTTCCTTTTATAGTTCTCTATTTCAGCTCCTCCTTTTTGGGGCTTTGATTCTTGTTTGCTACTTTACCTCTGTTTCCAGACTAGTGTGAGCACTCTTTGAGCCTCTGTTGATCTCTGAAGGAGAGAAAGAACATTTCTTTTGAGATTTATTTTGGTCTTAGGGCTCTCCTTTTTGATATTCCCATCAGAACTGTTGTCCTTATGGGGCCTTGCTTCACCACTTTGTCTGATTTGGTTCTTCCCTTACCTTTTCCTATCAGTGGAAATGGTTGATTGTTCTTTGTGCTGTATTACTTATTCTGAGGTCCTGTTTTACCCCAGGTTTGTTGTTCTTGTGCTTTGTTGTGTCTTCTTGTTTTCTTCTTTGGGTGGACGTTTAACCTAATCCTCAAATTCAGTGTTGCCTCATTCTGTGTTCTTTGTATTTTTTTCACCTTAAAGTCCCTCCTATGTATAGTTCTATCCTCCACTATTATCAGTCTCTCTGACCCAGTCTGTTTTTTTTTTTTTTTAAAGATTTTATTTATTTGACAGAGAGAAACACAGCCAGAGAGGGAACATAAGCAGTGGGAGTGAGAGAGGGAGAAGCAGGCCTCCCGCTGAGCAGGCAGCCTGACACAGGGCTTGATTCTGGGACTCTGGGATCATGACCCAAGCTGAAGGCAGAGGCTTAACCACTGAGCCACAGGCACCCCCCCTTTTTTTTAAGATTGATATATTTATTTGAAGGGGAGAGAGCACCTCCCCCTAAGTTCGGAGAGGGGCACAGGGAGAGAGTCTCAAGCAGAGTCCCCACTGAGTGCAGAACTGGACCTTGATTCCACGACCATGAGATCATGACCTGAGGTGAAACCAAGAGTCAGAGGCCCAACTGCGTGGGCCACCCAGGCGTCCCCCAGTTTGGTTTTGTTTCCCCAGCACAGGTCATAATATCTTTTCTTAGGGACTTATGACCATCTACAATTAAGGCTGATTCCCATTTTATGTGGGAAGGCCTTTTGTTGAATCCCTCTGAACTATAAAATACTTAACACCTCCAGATTTTCATTTAAACCCATCCACTTCTGGCTCCCTTTCTGTGTATCTCTTAAGCTCATAGTGTCTTTTAGGGGCAGGGGTGTTTTTGTTTTTGCTTTTTTTTAAAATTTAACTTTTTAAAAAGTAACCTCTTTACCCAACATGGGGCCTGAACTCACAACCCCGAGATCAAAAATCACATGCTCCAATGACTGAGCCACCAGATTCCTGTTTTGTTTTGTTTTTTTTAAATGAATTTCATAGAATAAGTGGTGTGGGCTCTGTCATATTCTTCTTTGGAGGAAATTTCCTTTGGTTTTGAACTCTGCCTTTATAATTTACCGAGGTAAAAATTAAACAGTAAATGTTGTAATGTTTTTGTCTCAAGACTCTTTTTTTAAAACTTTATTTATTTATTTTTAAAAAAGATTTTATTTATTTGACAGAGAGAAACACAGCCAGAGGGAGAACACAAGCAGGGGGAGTGAGAGAGGAGAAGCAGGCTTCCTGCTGAGCAGGGAGCCCGATGTGGGACTCAATCCCGGGTCTCCGGGATCATGACCTGAGCCGAAGGCAGTCGCCTAACTAACTGAGTCACCCAGGCGCCCCTTTTTAAAACTTTATTATGAAAATTTTCAAATGTAGATAAAAGTTGTAAAACAGTGAACACTCATATAACTCTAAGATTCAACAAATGTTACCATTTGCCATATTTGCTTTATCTTTTTCCATATATTCATTTTTTTTTTTAAAGATTTTATTTATTTGACAGCAAGAAACACAGCTAGAGAGGGAACACAAGCAGAGGGAGTGAGAAAGGGAGAAGCAGGCTTCCTGCCGAGCAGGGAGCCCAATGTGGGGCTCGATCCCGGGTCTCCAGGATCATGACCTGAGCTGAAGGCAGTCGCTTAACCAACTGAGCCACCCAGGTGCCCCCCCATATATTCATTTTTTGTTTGTTAGTTTGTTTTGTTTTTGGCTGAACCCCCCTGATAATAAATTGCAAGACATCATGATACTTCACATATAAATACTTAAGCATGCATCTCCCAAGATTAAGAACATTCTCCTAATAGTCACAGTACCATTATCCTAAGAAAATTAATAAGAATTTCATATTAACTAATATTCAGTACGGATTCAAATTCCCTCAGTTGTCCTAAGAGTGTATTTCATAGCTGCTGTTTTTAATAACATAAACTAATGGAGATTTATGTATTGTTTTTATGTCACTTTTAATCTGGAACAGTCCCTATGCTTTTCCTTCATGTCATTGATTTGTTGAAGCATTCAGGCCAGTTGGGTTATAGAATATTCCATATTCTAAATTTGTCTTATTGTTTTCTCAAGGTTATTTAACTTGTTCTCTATCATTTTTTTTTTTTTTTTGGTAGTTCTGTAAGAGGCTTGATTAGATTCCTGTTAAACATTTTTGTCAAAGATTCACAGGTGAGGGGTGCCTGGGTGGCTCAGTTGTTAGGCATCTGCCTTCTGCTTGGGATCCTGGGGTTCCTGGGTCGAGCCCCACATTGGGCTCCTCCTTCAGCGGGAAGCCTGCTTCTCCTTCCACTCCCCCTGCTTGTGTTCCCTCTCTCGCTGTGTTTCTCTGTCAGATAAAAAAAAAAAAAAAAAAAGATTCATAGGTGATGTTTGTGTGCCTCATATTGCATCATATTGCATCACATTAGTAGGTGCAAGATGTCAGATTGTCTCCCTCTCAGTGATGCTAATTTTGCTAACTGCCACATCTCTCAATTATAAAGGTACCTTTTTCCCTTAGCAATTAGTAAGTAACTTGCAGGGTGATTACCAAATGTAATGATTTTAGCATCCATTGATAATCCTCCTGGAATCTGGGATTCTATTTGGTATATCAAAACAGTGGTTTTCATGGGTGCCTGGGTAGCTCAGTGGGTTGAGGCCTCTGCCTTCAGCTCAGGTCGTGATCTCAAGGTCCTGGGATCGAGGCCCGTATCAGGTTCTCTGCTCAGCAGGGAGTCTGCTTCCTCCTCTCTTTCTGCCTGCCTCTCTTCCTACTTGTGATCTCTCTCTCTGTCAAGTAAATAAATAAAATCTAAAAAAAAACCAAAACAAAACAGTGGTTTTCTGATTCTGTTGTTTAATCTGTATTAGCTGACTTTTTTCTTTGGAAGAGAGTTGCCTCTGTTTCATTCTCCTTTTTTTTTTTTGAACATCTCTATACACTTATAGATTTGTAGTTAATTCAAAGCATTAGTCAATTTTAGTTGTTAATTTTAATTTCCAAATTGTCTTAAATTTGGCTAGTGAGAGCCCTTTCTAGTTCTTCCTGCTGTGTCTTTTTGATAGGACTCCATTAGTCTGAGTGTTTCCTTCCTGACATAAAATGTCCCCAGCTCACTTTGCATTTGCTCTGCCCTGGGCCTGGCATCAATTAATTATTTTCTTCAAGGCGCTCTGGTTTCTTTGAATTACACTAGTTATACCCATTGTTTCTGGAGTATCATTACTTTTAGAGTCTTTGAGGGCAAGAAGTAGATTAAAATTCTTTAAAAAAAATCATTAGTTCATATTAATATTTCCAGTCATATTTAACATTCCAGAGCTTTTCCTTGATTTCTTTTACTTTACATTTGTACCTGTTTTGCACATTGCAAATTCCAGATTTTAATAGCATTTATATGTTATTTGGTTTATGTTTATATAAAATATATTTATATATTATATATTTATATATTTTAAGTATTTTATATATTTACAGTTTATATATTTTAAAATATATTTATATGTGTTTTATATCTATATAAAATATCCATGTATAAAAATTAGTTTGGAGGCTTAAATAGTTAGGTGGCTCAGTCAGTTAAGCATCTGCCCTTGGTTCAGGTCATGATCCCGGGTCCTGGGATTAAGCCCCTTGTTGGGCTCCCCACTGAGTGGGGAGTCTGCTTCTTCCTCTCCCTGTGTGCCCCCACCCCTCCACTTATGCACTCTCTTTCTCTCTCAAATAAGTAAAATATAAAATAAATCTTAAAAAATTAGTTTCAGAAATAAGCCTATGTAAAATTTAAGATTTAAGAGTTCCTTATAGTTTCTTTTCCCTTGAATATATCTCACTAAGGATGTATAGTCAGAATATAGTTTTCCTTTTTTTTAAAAGATTTTATTTATTTGACAGAGAGAGATCACAAGTAGGCAGAGAGGCAGGCAGAGAGAGAGAGAGGAGGAAGCAGAGAACCCGATGCGGGCCTGGATCCTAGGACCCTGAGATCATGACCTGAGCTGAGGGCAGAGGCTTTAACCCACTGAGCCATCCAGGCACCCCAGAATATAGTTTTCAAAAGTTAGGTAGAATAATTTTTTTCTGTGTTTATGTTATCAGTCATATACTACACAGATACACTTTTTTTTTCCTGTTCGTATTCAGTTTTAGGGGGTGTCTTTTTTCCTTTTGGATGTAATTGTATTTTTTGCATATTTACATGGTTCAGAAGTCAAAACTACACAAAAAGGTATACTTAGATAAACCTCAGTCATTGTCCTAACCATTTTCATTATTTTCTGGTTTTTATCCTTGTTCCTTTTGTGTTTCTTTTTGTAAAAACAAGTAAGTGTGTATATGTATGTACCTTCCTATTTCCTCTTCTTTTTTACTCAGGTACTTTATACTGTTAGGTAACTTTTCTCACTCAACAGTAGATACTGGAAATCACTGGAAAATACTCCTAAAGTGTTTCTTCTGTCGCTTACTTCCTCTCTTCTTTCATTTTTATTTAATTAATTAATTAATTTATTTTTGTGAGTAAAACGATGAAATATATTAAGTGAAGATACAGAAAAAGCTCTGAAGAGTGAGAAGGATCTGGACACGGTTGCCCTCTTCTTTCATTTTTAATGACTAGATAGTTATGTGCTGTATGAATGTGTAAAAATTCATTCAACCAGTCTTCTCACTTTTTTATTTTTTTTAAAAGATTTTATTTATTTATTTGACAGAGAGAGACACAGTGAGAGAAAGAACACAAGCAAGGGGTATGAGAGAGGGAGAAGCAGGCTTCCCGCCGAGCTGGGAGCCCGATGTGGGGCTTGATCCCGGGTCTCCGAGATCATGACCCGAGCCGAAGGCAGTCGCTCAACCAACTGAGCCACCCAGGCGCCCCTCAACCAGTCTTCTCTTAATAGATGTTTAGGTTGTGTTTAATCTTTTGATTAATCTCATCCAAGCTGTTGATTTCTGGAGTTGTATCATCAGGATAGTTTTCCAAAAGGATTAAAAGAGTAAATACAAATGTAATTTTCTTAGATATTAATGAATTCTCTCCCATAGCAGTTGTATGATTTGACACTTTTGCTTGGATTGTATCAGGCTATGTGTCATAGAATTCTGGGCAATATATCAATGAACTAAATTCTTTCTTGTCTCTTGTTACCCTATAGTAATTGTAAATGTTATTTTCTGTATAGCGATTTTAAAATGTGACTTAGGGACCACTTGTAATTTGTAAGGATTTTTTTTTTTCTTTTTTTTAAAGATTTTATTTTTGACAGAGAAACACAGCTAGAGAGGGAACACAGGTGAGGGAGTGAGAGAGGGAGAAGCAGGCGTTCTGCCGAGCAGGGAGCCCTGTGCGGGACTCAATCCTAGCACTCCAGGATCATGACCTGAGCCAAAGGCAGATGCTTAATGACTGAGCCACCCAGGCGCCCCAGGAGTTTTTTTTTTTTGTAAGATTTATTTATTTATTAGAGAGAGAGCGTGTGCATGAATACAGAGGGGCAGAGGAAGAGAAACTCAAGCAGACTCTCTGCTGAACTTGGCATCCCACATGGGGCTCTGTCCCGGGACTCTGAGATCATGACCTGAGCTGAAATGAAGAACTGGCCGCGTAAATGACTAAGCCACCCATGTGCTCCTTTTGGGGTAGTTTTTGTCAAAGATAAACATTACTAAAAATGTCTGTATTTTTGTTTCTGGCTCATTTGAGTATATACATGCCATATTTGATTTTTAAAACTACAATAATGTCTTTTCAAAAATAGTTTTCCCGTCTGATTTGTTGTGATATCATTTTGGTGGCAAGAGAAAGGAAGCTATGGAATCGGGCATTTTCAGGATCTTTTGATTTTCTGAAATAATCTGCCAGTCAGATTATTTCAAGAATCACTATTCTTGTAGTCTAAAAGAATTTTAGATACTGCTAACTACTTGTTCTTGGTTTTCTTTTTATATCCTGCCTAGGCTCCTGTTTATATTCGGGAATGTGCCAGATTGCACTATTTGGGCTCAAATAGAGCTCAAGCATCAAAGGTAAGAATAGGAAATTGCTCTTAACCCAAACAAGGAGAGAGTTAATTAAGATTAGTGGGATTTTAAAACAAAGTGTAAAATCAAAGTAAATACAATGGAAAATAAAAATGGAAAATAAATGTTTTTTGGAACATGGAAAACAAAATGTTGTTACTGTTATAGTTCAAAGTTATCTAACCCATTTGGAATAAGGTAAAAGACTGAGAGGAAAGTTGTATGTTGAAATAAAAGTGCCTCCACATAGTCTTCTTGTTTCCTTTCAGAGGTGCCCCATTGGTGGATAGTATCCTCTACATGTGAGTGATGACATAGAATGCATATTCAAAGGTTTTCATAAAGCCCCTGTGATTCTTCTAGCATATTATATAAACAGGCTGTAGATAGTAAATATTTTACAGCAATAAATCACTGTTTTCTGTAATAAATTCTTGTTTCAGGTTCAGTGGTAACACTCTATCAAACATCTCAAAGACTTAAGACCACATGAGCTTAGAATGCAAATGTCGATGCTTAGTAATACGATTATATAATCATTAAGCTTCAAAACTGCGAAGTTTTAAAAACTTCTTAAGTACTTTTTGATGATCTCTATTTACTCTGTCTTGGTTAGGAACTTATGCTGTCATCTTATGGTCTTCTTCCTGCTCCTCTTTGTTTCTGCCTCTCATTCAGTAAATATTTGGTGTGACCAGGAAAACAGTATTTGGTTTCAACTAGTTTAACTGGAGTGTAGCTTTTCTTAGAGAGTTGTTTCTGTTTCTGCAGCCACTGCTGTGTAGTTACCTTGTCATATTGTTGTGTGTAGCAAAGAGCACCAGCCAAGAGCCTGTGCACTTGGTCTCCAGGATGGGTCTGTCACTTTAGTATTTAAATGACTTTAAACTTAGGACTTAACTTCAATTTTTTCTTCTATCCTCATAGGAAAGCAGTGAGAGTTATATGCTTTGAAAGATGCTTTGAAAATTGAACTCATATAAATACAATTTTTGGCAGCAATATTCTTTTTTTTCTTTTTCTTTAAGATCTTATTTATTTATTTGTCAGAGAAAGAGAGGAGAGAGTGAGTGCACAAGCAGGGAAAGAGGCAGACAGAGGGAGAAGCAGGCTCCCCTTGAGCAGGGAGCCTGATGCAGGGCTTGATTCCGGGACCTTGAGATAATGACCTGAACTGAAGGCAGATGCTTAACTGACTGAGTCACCCAGGTGTCCTGTGGTAGCAATGAATTTAGGTTCTCTAGGCAGGTTTTGGGAGTGGGCTATTAATATAGTCTATAATTATAGGTTTCTCTTCCTGTGATAATTATATTTAGATTTTTCTTATTCCTAGGTATGAGTATACCATGCTCCCCACTTCTTCCCCTTTTTTTTTTTAGGGTTGTGGGAACCTGAAAACAAAGCTGGAAGGATGTATTAACCTGCTTTTCTTTAAATTTTTCTCTAGGATGATCTTGATCTGATAGCTTCATGTCCTACCAAGTCCTTCCAACTGACAAAATCTCAGAAACGGAACTGGGTAGATTCCTGCTATCACCAGGAGGAGACCCAGCAGCGTACGGAAGAGGCATTGAAAGAGTTGTTCCAACATGTTCACAATATGCCAGAGTCAGCGAAGAAGAAACAGCTTATTAGACAGGTATCTAAAGGCAGGGAAACAGTGGTGGGGCTTTAGGAGTGTGATCAAGGTTGTGGGATCACTAGGGAATGTTACTAAGAATCTCATTTAATTTTTGGCTCTTATTGGCCCAAGCTTGGCTCAGCCAGGAAAGCCGACTTGTCAATGGAACCTCAATGGCAGTCTCTGAACTACTGCCCCATTACAGAAAGGAGTGGAGGCTCTTGGATTTCTAGAATGAAACAGAAGGATCCAAGTATGGTTAGAGTTTCTCTAATTTTGGTCGTGTACCAAGCATTTGAGAGAGAACCAGCAGTTGCTATATATTGTTTCAAAGTTTAGATCCTTTTAGATTTTCTTGGCAAATAATTTAATCTTTCTGAATTTCAGTTTCCTTGTTTTTTAAATAGTAATCGAAATGTCCATGTTTCATGACTATATAAGGATTAGAAAAATTTATATAAAGTGGCTGGCACAGCAGAACAAAAGTGGTTGTTCTTACTGATGAGCTGTTTGCAGTTAGAAAGCACTGTAAATTCCGGGACCTCATTTGATATTAGAAAGTAGAAATTCTGGTAGCTAAATTTGTTTATTTTGGACTTAATAGGAGCAAAATTAGGTTTCTCATTTGCCATTTGGAGACTAAAGTGTAATTGGAGTAAATCCCAGTGACTTTGTTAGTTTCTTTCTTGGCAAATTTGTTTCGTCTCAGTCCTTCTTGAATTTTAGCTGAACAGGCACAGACAGCCTCTTGACTTCTTATTCAATTGGGACCTTCTTAAGGGAAGAAGTCTGTGTTTTTATTTATTTTTTAAATGCCTAATCTGAAGCATAGGGCCAGTAATAACCATTTGCTCAGAAAATGTTGAACCGAGTTGTTCTTAACAATAGATAGAGTCCTTCAAGAGAAGTTTTCTGTAACACGCTTTGAAGATACTTTGAGATTTAGCAAACTGTGCTATGACTGGAATTTTCAAGGGTGTTGGCTGAGTATTATTGCAGATTCAAGGCAGTGTAGTTTCTTGTTGGAAACTAAGACAGCAGTTCAGGGCCAAGTGTCTTTGCTCTTTTTAGAAAAATCGGAGATCATGAAGAAGGTTAAGAAGAAAATAAATCATTCATCTCACCAGGGTTTACATTTTGGGTATTTTTTTTTCACTCTTTTTCTTATCAATAAATTTCTACATAGTTTGGATCATACCACATACTTTCATTTCTCTCTTTTTTTTTCACTAGACATTATAGCATTTTCTCATGCATGCTTATGAACTCCTTGCCTACATTTAAAATACTGCCACTTTGTTTTGATGAAACTATAATTTTACTATTTCCTGATTTTTCTCTCTGTGATTATAAGAATAGTAAATATTCACTATAGAAGCAGTGCAACCTCCAGAAGAGTATAAAGAAGAAAAATCACCTGTAATTGTCCTGAAATAACCACTGATAAAAGTTTTGGAGTATTTTCTTCTATGAGTATTTATTTCCATGAATATATGTATTTGACATTTTTTTCTTTCGTTTGAGATCATAATATATATTCAGTTTTTAAAATTCCTATCTTTTTCATTGAACATTATATCATGATCATTTTCCATGTCATTAAAAGGCTGTGAACATTTTTAACAACTGCATAATATTTCTTCACACATGACCTAATATATATATATACAGTTTACCTACTATTGGGCATATTTGCAAATTAAATTATTTTTTAGCTTATAAATTTTTGTTCATAGGCATTTTCATGGCAGAGTTTTCCTAAAAGTGGCATTTTTTTTTTTCTGGATACAGCTATTGGGTCCCTTTTAATATATAGGTCCCTCTTTGTCTCCCCTCTTATTGTTTCCACCTAAAAAATTGCTGAAGTTTGTTTGAATAAATTTAAATTTGACAGTTTAGATTTAGAGAAAAATTGTAAAGATAGTACAGAGAGTTCTCATGTTCCCTTCACTAAGGGTACCTTTCACTTCTAATGTTAACATTATTAATACTAAGAAATTAACATTGGTGTATTACTATTAAGGTGAGAGATTTTATTCAGCAGATTTTAGAAGTTTATTTGCTAATGCCCTTTTCCTGTGCCAGGATCTAATCCAGGTTACTACACTGCATTTAATAACACACACACACACTCACTCTCCTCTCTCTCTGCCCTTTATTTGTGAAAGAAACCATATAGTTTGTTTTCCACAGTCTGTATTTTGCTGGTTGTACCCTTGTGGTGTTATTATTTTATTTTATTTTTTAAGATTTTATTTCTTGATTTGAAAGAGAGAGTGCGGATAAGTAGGGAGAAAGGCAGAGGGAGAGGGAGAAGCAGGCTCCCCACCAAGCAGGGAGCCCGATGCAGGACTCGATCCCAGGACCCTCAGACCATGATCCAAGCAGAGGCAGGCGCCCTTCTGACTCTGACTGAGCCACTCAGGTGGTATTATTGAACATGTTCCTCAATTCACTGTATTTATGATAAATTTGTAGTTAGATCTAATTCTAGAAACTTGATCTGAATACTAGTTAGTTTTATTTATTTAATTTTTGGGTAAGAACTTCATAGGTAGTGTGTATTTTTTAATATAGTAGTTCCTGCGACCCTTATCTGTGGGGGACGCATTCCAGGTCCCCCCCCCAGTGGATGCCTGGAAACCATGGATACTATTGAACTGTATATGTATTATGATTTTTAAAATACATACATACTTATAATAAAGTTTAATTTATAAATTAGGCACAGTGAGAGATTAACAATGATAACTAATAAATCGAACAAGTATAACAGTATACTATAATAAAAATTTGTATGTTCTGTCTTCCAAAATATCTTGCTATAGTATATTCACCCTTCCTATGAGGATATGAGATAATAAAATGCTTGTGTGATTAGCCGAAGTGAGCTGAATGATGTAGGCATTGTGACATAGCGTTAGGCTACTACTGACCTGACAGTACATTAGAAGGGGGATCATCTGCTTCTGGACTGTGGTTCAAACCTCAGAAAGCAAAATCGCAAATAAAGGGGGACTACTATATGCATTTTGAAAAGACTCTGGACACACAGTGCTAAATAGTCCGCTAGAAAACTATTAATGCTCTGGCCAGCTGGATACAAGAGAGCCTCTCTTATTGCACCTGGCCAGTGTTCTCAGAAATGGTTTGTCACTTGTCCTAGTATATCCGGGAGGGATGCTTGCTTTCTAAGCTCTTTAGAAGTGACTAAAATTTCTTTTTCTTTTTTTTTTTTTTTTTTTAAGATTTTATTCATTTGACAGCGAGAAACACAGCTAGAGAGGGAACACAAGCAGGGGGAGTGAGAAAGGGAAAAGCAGGGGGAGTGAGAAAGGGAGAAGCAGGCTTCCCGCCCGAGCAGGGAGCCCAGTGTGGGGCTCGATCCCGGGTCTTCCAGGATCATGACCTGAGCCGAAGGCAGTCACCCAACCGAGCCACCCAGGCGCCCCAAGAAGTGACTAAAATTTCTGATAATTAACTTTGAGAACTTTTTGGTACCTGTATAATAAGTATGAAAAATGTCATTTTTTTAAATCTCCAGAACTGAATCTGAACTGATAAAAATGTGCAAGATTACAATTCACATATTTAAAAACTATAGTTAGAAAAGGCAAACAAATAGAAGAATTAAGTACTATAACATTTTTTTCAATAAAGATTTTATTTATTTATTTGACAGAGAGAAACACAGCTAGAGAGAGAACACAAACAGGGAGAGTGAGAGAGGGAGAAGCAGGCTTCCCATCGAGCAGTGAGCCCGATGAGGGGCTTGATCCTGGGACTCCGGGATCGTGACCTGAGCTGAAGGCAGACACTTAACAACTGAGCCACCCAGGCGCCCTGATGGGCCGTCTTTTCACTACATCTTTTTTTTTCTTTTTTTAAAGATTTTATTTATTTGACAGAGAGAAACACAGCCAGAGAAGGAACACAAGCAGAGGGAGTGAGAGAGGGAGAAGCAGGCCTCCCACCGAGCAGGGAGCCCGATGTGGGACTTGATCCCAGGACTCTGGGATCATGACCCGAGCCGAAGGCAGTCGCTCAACAAACTGAGCCACCCAGGCGCCCCTTCACTATCTTTGAGTGTACCCCAAAATATCTTTGGGGTAAATCCCCAGTACTGCAATTGCTGGGTCATATGGTAGCTCTATTTAAAAATTTTTTTTTTAAGATTTTATTTATTTGACAGAGAGAAACACAGCCAGAGAGGGAACACAAGCAGGGGGAGTGAGAGAGGGAGAAGCAGGCTGCCTGCCGAGCAGGCAGCCCAATGTGGGACCTGAGCTGAAGGCAGTCTCTTAACCAACTGAGCCACCCAGGTGCGCCCCTCCACACTGTTTTTCAAAGTGGCTACACCAATTTGCATTTCCACCAACAGCGTAAGGGGGTTCCTCTTTCTCCACAACTTCTCCACAACATTTGTTGTTTCTTGCCTTGTCGATTTTTGCCATTCTAACTGTTGTAAGGTGGTATCTCAGTATGACTTTGATTTGAATTTCCCTGATGGCTAATGAGGGAGAATACTTTCCTGTATCTGTTAGCTGTTTGTATGTCTTCTGTGGAGAAGTGTCTGCTCATGTCTTCTGCCTGTTTTTTGGCTTGATTATATGTTTTAAGGGTGTTGAGTTTGAGAAGTTCTTTATAGATCTTTGTCTACAGTTCATTTGCAAAAATCTTTTCCTGTTCTGTGGGTTGCCTCTTTGTTTTGTTGACTGTTCCTTTCCGTGCAGAAGCTTTTTATCTTGATGAAGTCCTAAAAGTTCATTTTCGCTTTTGTCTCCCTTGCCTTTGGAGATGTGTCTTGAAAGAAGTTGCTGTGGCCAGTGTTGAAGAGGTTACTGCCTGTGTTCTCCTCTCAGATTTTGATGGATTCCTCACATTGAGGTCTTTCATCCATTTAGAGTTTATCTTCGTGTATTGTGTGAGAGAATGGTCCAGTTTCATTCTTCTGTGTGTAGCTGTCCAATTTTTCCAGCACCATTTATTGAAGAGACTGTCTTTCTTCCATTGGGTATTTTTTCCTGCTTTGTCGAAGATTAGTTGACCATAGAGTTGAGGGCCCATATCTGGGTTCCCTATTCTGTTCCATTGGTCTGTGTCTGTTTTTGTGCCATTACCATGCTGTCTTGGTGATCACAGCTTTGCAATGTAGCTTGAAATCAGGCAACATGATGTCCCCAGTTTTTCTTTTTCAACATTTTCTTGGTGATTCGGGGTCTTTTCTGGTTCCATACAAATTTTAGGATTGTTTGTTCCAGCATTTTGAAAAATGCTGTTGGTATTTTGATTCGGATTGCATTAAAGGTATAGATTGCTATGGGTAGCATAGTCATTTTAACAATGTTTATTCTTCCGATCTATGAGTGTGGGATGTTTTTCCGTCTTTTTGTGTCTTCTTCAGTTTCTTTCATGAGTGTTTTGTAGTTCCTAGATTATAGATCCTTTACCTCTTTGGTTAGGTTTATTCCAGGGTAGCTTATGGTTTTTGATGCTATTGTAAGTGGAATCTATTCTTTAATTTCTCTTTCTACAGTTTCATTGTTAGTGTTTAAGAAAGCAACTGATTTCTGTGCATTGATTTTGTATCCTGCCACATTACTGAATTGCTGTATGAGTTCTAGTAATTTTGGGGTGGAAATTTTGGGTTTTCCCACATAGAGACAATACAGTGTTTTATGTCTTCCGTTTTTCCATGTTAGATCCATCAAACAGAGAGCTGATATTGATAAAATTAATCACTTTTTATTTTGATGTATTTCCTCTGATAATGCTGGCAAGCCATCATGACAGATGTCCATTTAAAGAGCTTTAGTAGGGCACCTGGGTGGCTCAGTGGGTTAAAGACTCTTCCTTCGGCTCAGGTAAGGATCTCAGGGTCCTAGGATCAAGGCCCATATTGGGCTCTCTGCTCGGCAGAGAGCCTGCTTCCTCCTCTCTCTCTGCCTGCCTGTCTGCCTACTTGTGATCTCTCTGCCTGGCTTCTCTGCCTACTTGTGATCTCTCTGTCAAATTAAAAAAAAAAAAAAAAGCTTTAGTAACTTCTTTATTTTGTATGCAATTTATGTTAAATTAAGGACTGTTTTAGGTTGTGCTAGTCACACTCTATGTCCAAGATACTTTCTGCAAAAATCTTGATTACCAGCTGAGATCTTGGGCAAATTATATAACTCTCTGGGTCTTGGTTTCCTTATCAGTAAAATAAGGGGTAATACTTCCAACCTTATAGTACATAAGAAAGAGGAAAATTAAGTGCAGTCTCCTTAGAGTACTTTAATAAATTTTGGCTCTTTTTGGTAACATCATTTCTACCTTTGAGATTTGCTTGCCAACCTACTAATTCATATTTTTGGCTATTTACACATAGCTATTGATTGTCACAGAATCCTAGCTCTTGATGGGGGAAATAATACTAAAATGTTTATATTTTCTCTTAGTTTAATAAGCAAGCTGTGACCCAAACGCCAGGGCAAGAATCTTCTACTCCTCGGGTACAGAAAAGAGCCCGTTCACGTTCCTTCAGTGGCCTTATTAAGGTTGGTATGCAGTGTTGTCATTTTTAGCATTGACTTAGAGAAAGCTTACCAGTCTGAATTTTCTTAGGCATAAACAGTTTTCTTCTATTCTTTGGGACCCTGTAAAAGGTTCATTTGTAAGAGGATAAGGATAGAATTTGGAAAAACTTTTAATTTTTACAGCATTTTTCTGTGTTTCAAATTAGAGAAGGGACTATCTGATTAGAGAGTAAAAGAAAAGTCCTTCTTTCTCTTTGGAACTGAAGACAGAGTCCCCATTCCTGAGCAGTGTGGAGAGTTCTTGGTTTTGTGCCATAAGGTTCACTGCACAATTGCAAAAGCTATGGAGAAGTGAGTGAGTTTGATAGACTTACTGAGATGGTTTTCTGATAGGCTAGTAAGTTTTAGGTAACCCAAATTTTTGTAAGCATAACATTTTAATTCAGTTGTATATTCTCTACCTTTGTATGAAATTACTGAAAAATCTTGTTTTTAAAGCAAGTATAATATCTACTTCTGTGCTGTTGCTGCCATCACTGTGCTTGCAGATTCCATTACACGTCGTAGTGGACCATCTGGACTTGTAGTTAAGGCGTATTGCCATCAGGTGGCAGTAGATAACATGATAATGGGGTTCGAATTTTCAGGCGTAAACTAGGGTAAAAATTCTGGTTAACTTGGAGTGAGATTAAGCACAGTTCTGTGTTGTGCTGTTTTTCTTTTTAAAATTGTTTTAACATTATTTTTCTTTTAAGATTTTATTTATTCATTTGACAGAAAGACAGCTAGAGAGGGAACACAAGCGGGAGAGTGAAAGAGGGAGAAGCAGGCTTCCTGCTGAGCAGGGAGCCCGATGCGGGGCGGGACCATGACCTGAGCCGAAGGCAGACAGACAGTCAACGACTGAGCCACCCAGGCGCCCCAAAAATTGTTTTAACATTATTAAAATCTTTAAATCCAGCAACAGTAAGGTGCTCTGATTAAAATGAAAAATAAAATTTATATATATATATTTTTTTCTTTCAGCGGCAGTTGTTAACCATTGCTACATCATCTAACCCTCATTTTGGTCTTAGCTACTATCATTAATAGAAGTTTAGAATTCACTCTTAGTTCTGATCTTTGGGGGCCAGTAGCCTCTCAGACATTAGTCCTGCTCATCATCAAAATTTCCTTTGTGATCAACAGAATGAAAAGGCAACTCACAGAATAGAACAAAATGTTTGTAAAACATATGTCTGAGAAGGAGTTAAGGTCCAAAATGTATAAAGAACTCTTACAAAAACGGGGAAAAAATTTTAAAAATGGGCAAAGAACTTAGACATTTCTCCAAAGAAGATATACAAATGAAAAGATGCTCATATAATTTATCTTTAGGGAAATGCAAATCGAAACCACAGTAAGATAACAAGTCACAGTAGGATGACTATTATTTAAAAAGTCAGAAAATAACACGTGTTGGTGGGGATATGGAGACATTGAAACCCTTGTGCACTGTTGGTGGGAATGAAAAACGGTGGTCCTGTCATGGATAACAGGATAGCAGTTCCTCAAAAAATTAAATACTCAGCAATTCCACTTCTGGGTGTGCACCCAAAAGAATTGAAAGCAAGGACATGAACAAATATTTGCACACCCATGTTTGATAGCAGCATTATTCACAGTAAGCAAAAGGAGGAGGCCACTCAAGTATCTATTGAGTAAACAAAATATTATATATACATGCAATTGAATATTATTCGGTCTTAAAAAGAGAGGAAATACACTACAACATCGATGAGCCTTGAGGACTTTATGTTAAATGAAATAAACCAGTCACGAAGAATAAGTACTAAATGATTCCATATAGATGAGATACCTAGAATAGTGAAATTCATCAAGAAAGAAAGTAAAATGGTGGTTTTCAGGGGCTAAGGGTTTGGGGGGAATTGGGAATTATTGTCCAGTGGATACCCAGGTTCTATTTGGGGAGATGAAAAAGTTCTGGCGATGGCTGGTGGTGATGGTTGCACAACCATATGGATGGAGTTAATGCTGCAGAACCATATACTTAATATGGCTGAAATGGTAAATTTGTGTTATGTATATCTCAGTATAATTAAAAAGTAATTTATTTTTCTAGATCCCTAGCAGTATATTCACCTGTTAGGCGCAGTTCATAAAATGAACATCCTAGTTGGTTCATTTTACTTGGAAGTCTGTCATTCCCTCTGACTTCTTGTCATTGAGCTGATTGATAACAAAGTTATTAGTCAAATAAAGGTTTCTGGGGCGCCTGGGTGGCTCAGTGGGTTAAAGCCTCTGCCTTTGGCTCAGGTCATGATCTCAGGGTTCTGGGATCGAGGCCCGCATTGGGCTTTCTGCTCAGCAGGGAGCCTGCTTCCTCCTCTCTCTCTCTGCCTGCGTCTCTGCCTACTTGTGAGCTCTCTCTCTGTCAAATAAATAAATAAAATCTTCAAAAAGATGTTTTAAAAAAAAGAATTATAAAAGAGCTTTGTAACTATCAGTATAAGACGTTTTAGGACAGTAATTTTAAATATAAATATTAACAAATTTTTTGAAACAGAAGGATAAAGTATTTTCATTATAAATGAAGAGACTTTGAGCTGTTAATGGATAATGGTTTCTGCTCAATAGCGATGGGGTAATGAAATGTCATTTTTGTTGTTAAGGAGATGCTAAAAAAAAAGAGATGCTCTACTTTTTTTTAATTTAAATTAAAAAAAAATATTTTATTTATTTTTTTTATTTTTGACAGAGAGAGAGAGAAAGAGAGAACCCAAGCAGGGGGAATGGGAGAGGAAGAAGCAGGCTTCCTGCGGAGCAGGGAGCCTGATGTGAGGCTCAATCCCAGGACCTTGGGATCATGACTCAAGCTGAAGGCAGATGCTTAATGACGGAGCCACCCATGTGACCCCCCCTTTTTAAGGATTTTATTTATTTATTTCAGAGAGAGAGACACAGAGTGAGTGTTCAAATGTGAGCTGGGGAGAGGGGCAGAGGGAGAGAATCTCTAGCAGATTTTGCACTGAGTGCACAACCCAACTTGGGGCTTGATTTCACTACTCTGAGATTGTGACCTGCTGAAACCAAGAGTCAGATGCTTAACCACCCAGGCACCCCTGAAATGTCTTTTTAAAAGTTCATTGGAGGGGCGCCTGGGTGGCTCAGTTGTTTAGGCCATCATCTGAGAATGGAGCCCCTCATGGGGTTCCCTGCTCAGGTGGGTGACTGCTTTGGCTCAGGTCATGATCCCGGGATCGAGCCCCACATCGGGTTTCCTGCTCAGCGGGAAGTCTGCTTTTCCCTCTCTCAGTCCCTCTGCTTGTGTTCCCTTTCTAGCTGTGTTACTCTCTGTCGAATAAATAAATAAAATCTTTAAAATAAAATAAAATAAAAGTTCATTGGAAATAATGAATCATGGAACATTACATCAAAACTAATGACGTGCTAACATTATTATGTAACATAATAACATAATAAATGTAACACAGGGGCGCCTGGGTGGCTCAGTTGTTAAGTGGCTGTCTTCAGCTCAGATCATGATCCCAGAGGTCTGGGTTCGAGTCCCACATCAGGCTCCCTGCTCAGTGGGAAGCCTGCTTCTCCCTCTCTCACTCCCTTTGCTTGTGTTCCCTCTCTAGCTGTGCTTCTCTCTGTTAAATAAATAAAATCTTAAAAAAAAAATATATATATATATATAATGTAGCATAATGTAACAACATAATAAATAATATATAACAATATAATAAATATAACAGACATAACAACAATTTAAAAATGCAAAAAAATAAAAATGAAAAAAATAAAAGTTTATTGGAGGGGCGTCTGGATGGCTCAGTTGTTTAGGCCATCATCTGAGAGTGGAGCCCCTCATGGGGTTCCCTGCTCAGGTGGGGAACCCATTTGTCCCTCTCCTCTTTGCTTGTGCTCTCTCTCACTCTCCCTCTCAAATAAATAAATAAAATCTTTTAAAAAAAAAGTTCATTAGAAGTGGCTCCTGGCATCCCCATTTCAGCTTATTCTGAGGTGATGACTGATTTCTGAAAGGAAGATGTAGTGGTCTCATTTTTCCAGCATTTCTGTGTTTTAGCTATTTGATTTATATTCTGCTTTGTTTCCTTTTTGGGCTAGACTTTTTCCTCCAGAATTCCTCTCATGTAAATAACTTATTACATTGGAATATTCTTAGGATTGCTGCTAAGATTTATATGGTAGAGTTTCATGTTCTAGTTTTATTAAGTTCTTTTCTGGGGATTAAAACCTACTCTCTAAGAAGGAAAAAGGGAAGATTTCCCCCAAATGGTAGAATTTTCACTATAAGCTGTTACAGTAGGTTATGTCACTTCTATGCTGTTCAGAGATGGAAGGGCTTTTCGTCTTGCTCTCAATGGCAGTATAGTCATGTGACCGCCTTAAGATGGCGGGTATACTCCTGTGCTATATTAGAAACTCTTAAAGACTTTCTCCAGGTTTTCTAATTCTGTGTGAAGACATGACAGGGAAGCAATCCTAGAGTGGAGCCAGCAGAAGTATCCCTGAGTAGGGAGGGGATGCTTTATAGCTTCCAGAGGCAACACGTCTTTGGGGGAAAAAATTGTACTGCTAAATAACTGTTTTTTTTTTTTTTTTATGGTCTGAGAAGCACACTGTAATTAGCCTGCATTAGCTAATTTAAATCAACTGTAAAACTCTTTCTTATATTTTACCAATTTAAAATGTAGAGGAAAAGTGATCACCTAAAGGAGGCCGTGATTTCAGGGTTTTTTATAACATGCTTTGGCCTCTCTTATATAAGATGGCCTGGGAGAATTTATCAGAAATCTGAAATTGTATTTAACTGAGAAATGGTAGATTTAAAGACTAGTATGGCTATAATAGAGATACAGTAGATCTTTACAAATCACATATTTTCTCCTCCTAAATCAGCGGAAGGTCCTGGGAAATCAGATGATGTCAGAAAAGAAAAACAAGTACCCTACCCCGGAGTCTGTAGCCATTGGTGAATTGAAGAGAGCCAGCAAAGAAAATATGAACCTAGTAAGATACTGTTCTTTGGACTTCTTTGTGTACATTTGTAGAAAGGAGAAATATTGCTCTACTGTTGCTTGTTTTACTGTGTTTCTCTGGGCTATTCAACTGTGCCTTTTTCTCAGTCCTTTCATTTATGTTGATGGTCAAAATAAACACATGTGGAGTTCCTAGAGGATGTACCCAGTCACATGTGGCGATGCCAAATACAGTCAAAGAGCTCCACAAACGAAGTGCTGAAGGGAATAGGAATAGTTCTTACTGGGAGACTCTGTGGGGCAGGTAACATTGAGCTCGGCTTCCCTGGCTGTGCATTACCTGCTGAGTGGCCCTCCTAGGTGTCCCACACATGTGCTTTGTTAAGCCAGGAATAAAATCAGTTAAGATTAATGATATAAATGTAATCAGCCTCAGTAAAACTCATCACATGGAAATTGAACAAGCAGATAATTCTTCTGTTATTAAAGTCTGTCTGTGGGGGTGCCTGGTGGCTCAGTTGGTTAAGCGACTGCCTTCAGCTCAGGTCATGATCCTGGAGACCTGGGATCGAGTCCTGCCATCGGGCTCCCTGCTCAGCGGGAAGCCTGCTTCTCCCTCTCTCACTCCCCCTGCTTGTGTTCCCTCTCTAGCTGTATTTCTGTCAAAAAAAAAAAAAAAGTCTGTTTGTGGGAATGACATTAGTGCATTTAAGCCACTATAAAATGTTCTTGTTACAGTTATTTTCTGGCTCTCCAGCTGTCACGATGACACCAACAAGATTGAAATGGTCCGAGGGGAAGAAAGAGGGGAAAAAAGGTACTGATTGTACTTATTCTGTCTTCTTACCGAACACAAGTCCTTTCTGCATCTAGTCCGTCAATAGCAGTTTTTGAATTCCCAGTGTCGAAAGCAACATAAAATTGCCAGGCTGGGTCTTTACCCTGGGGTTTGTTCAGCAGATGGTTATTGATCATCTGCTCAGCACTGTCCCAGGTGATGACAGGTAGTGCTGTGAAGATAGACCCACACGGTCCCTGCATTCTTGGACAGATGGGACCCATGTGAAAGAAATCTTAAGAATACTTGTTAAGCAAATTAAAAGCAAGTGTAAACTAATTTGTGAAACCAAGTACAGAGGTGCTAGGAATATGCTTAATAAACATGGAATAGTTATGTTCTTTTTCTGTGTAGACGTCAATATGAGGCTTTCCAGCTAATAAGCAGCTGAGAAACCCTGGAAATCATATCGCACAGCATATTTTTGAGGATACTTAGGATGAAGAAGATTATTTGGCTTGGGGAGTGCTGGTTGCCCCAACTGCCTCTGGTAAAAGGCAGTGGCTGCTACACTTTCCTCCGAAGAAGCCATGTGGTCCATGGGGAGGACCAGGGGATTTGCTGTTAGACCCGATTTAAGTCATCCTTCCTTTGGCCCAGGAAAACCATTCATCGCTCTGAGCCTGTCTCCTCCTCTGAAAATAAGGATAACAGTTATGTCAAGTTCACAGCTTTCTTATGAGGCATAATTGAAGCAGTGTTTTTTTTTGTTTTTTTTTTTGTTTTTTTTAAAGATTTTATTTATTTGACAGAGAGAAACACAGCCAGAGAGGGAACACAAGCAGGGGGAGTGAGAGAGGGACAAGCAGGCTTCCCGCCGAGCAGGGAGCCCGACGCGGGACTCGATCCCGGGTCTCCGGGATCATGACCTGAGCCGAAGGCAGTCGCTCAACCAACTGAGCCACCCAGGCGCCCCTGAAGCAGTGTTTTAGAAGCATTAACAAGTAGCCATACTTAGGACGAGGGAGAACCGGCTGAGACTTGTTTTATAAGGCTCATGTGGCAGATGAAGTGACCCTTAGTTTGACATGTGTTTTTACTGCTGAGATACGAGCGTAATTATGACTTGAGACATCACCAGTAGAAAGAGAACCGAAGACCAGTCCTTATGGATAAATCTTTATTCTTTTTTAAAAGATTAGATTTTGGCCTAGTCTTGGTCGGAGCACTCTCTTTCCATCTTGTTTTTGACTTGTAGGCAGGGCTGTCTGATTAAGGGGAGTAGGGTGTTTGAGTTATGTATGTCTAAATATTTCTCTATATGTATCCGTGAACCAAAGCTAAGCATAGGTTATTTTTGAAGGATACATTGTTTTGTATCAGTTATACCTTTTGTGGCTTTCACTTTTGAAAATAATGAAGAGGGAGTCTGAGTGGTTATTTCTGGCTCTCCAGCTGTCACGATGACACGAACAAGATTGAAATGGTCTGAGGGGAAGAAAGAGGGGAAAAAAGGTACTGGTTGTACTTATTCTGTCTTCTTACCGAACATAAGTCCTTTCTGCATCTAGTCCATCAATAGCAGTTTTTGAATTCCCAGTGTCGAAAGCAACATAAAATTGCCAGGCTGGGCCTTTGCCCTTGGGTTTGTTCAGCAGATGGTTATTGATCATTAGTTAAGCGTCTTGCCTTCAGTTCAGGTAATGATTCTGGGGTCCTGGGATCGAACCCTGCATTGGGCTCCCTGCTTAGTGGGGAGTCTACTTCTCCCTCTTCCTCTGTGATCTGTCTCACTCTTGCTCTCTCTCAAATAAATAAATAAAATCTTTAAAAAAAAGAATCAAGAAATGATAAGCCTTTTTATATTGACAATTATACTTTGAGGAGAGAGAAATGCATTCAGGAAATAAGCCAAGTTCATATTTTAGCAAGAAGATTTAGAGCAGGGATTCTTGAGCTGTTATGGGTGGACCTCCTAAGGGCTCTGATCAAGTTCCTGATATTGTTGATGCGATTTTCTGTATAGGTACCTTTTTGGAGGATAGAATGTATAGTTTTATTGGATTCTCAAAAATGTTAGTGAATCAGGTGCACCCAAGTGTCTTGGTCAACAGAGCATGCAACTCTTGGTCTCAGGGTCATGAGTTTAGGCCCCACGTTGGGCATGGAGCCTACTTAAAAATTAAAAAAAAAAAAAAGTTAATGATTAAGAAAAGTGGGGGTCCACACATAATGAACACTTTGATTGGATTAGGCAGTGACATTTTCATTTTGTTCTCTCCTTGGTCACCTCCTATAGCCTGAAGGCCTGCCTTGGTTGTCATGATGCTACCCTATTCTTGTAGCTTCTTTTCCATCTCTGTGGTAGCTTACTACTGCTGGCCCACCCCTCCCTTCTTCATTTTATTATTTTTTAGAGATTTTATTTGAGAGAGAGAGTGAGTGCGTGAGTGGGGTTGAGGAGGAGCAGAAGGAGATGGACAAGAAGACTCCATGCTCCCAATGAAGGGAGATCACAACCTGAGTGAAATCAAGTCAGACATGCCACTGACTCAGCCACCCCAGTGCCCTTCCTCTTTGTGTTTTTAAGTGCTCTATCTTGAATTTTCTGCTTATCTCTGCTCTTGCTTTTTACCTCTCAGCAGCTTGGGCTAACCCACAGCTCTGTTTTTCTGTAGGATAACAGCTCCCAGACCTGCACCTGCAGATCTGAACTCTCTTCCAGTTTCCAAGGCCACCGATCTACTTACCTGCCATCTACTTCTTTTATGCAGTAAATATAACTGGAGGTTTTTGATGGTGATTTTGTAAAAGGAATATTATTTGAGGGCAATAATGCAATTTTATTATCATCATCAAGAGCACCTTCCAAAAAGAAATTTCTTTAGCAGAGGGTTTTTTGCGTGGCACTGTGGACATTTTCGGTCAGATAATTCTTTGTCGTGGGGTGCTGCCTTGTACATTGTCCCATGGTTAGCAGCTTCCCCTGGTCTCTGCCCATCAGATGCCAGTAGCACCCCCGACAACCAGAATGCCTCCAAACATCGCCAGGTGTCCTCTAGGGAGGAGAGGGCAAACTCACCCCAGCTGTGAACTGCTAATTTAGCCCTTTCTTATTAATAGGCATTATTTTCAGTAGGGAGAATCTTAATATTCTTCAAAGCCCAACCGAAACCACACCTCCTCTCTGAAACCTTCTTTGGCTAACTCAGCCAGATGTACGTTTTCCTTTGAACTCCTATTGATGCCACTAAAACGTTGACATTTAGTATGATTTATTGTAATTATTTACTTCACATGTATCGTCTGGTATCTGTGGCTAGTTTCTCTTCTGGAAGACAAGGGCCAGACTTAGGAATACATTTGCGACCTCCTGTCTTCTGTTCTTCTCTTCCTCCTGGTACTGACAGTGCCTTGCATCTAGTAGGCATTTAGTAAATATTTGCTGGTGAGAGGCACAGGGGTGGGAAGGTCAGGAGCTTTGCATTCAGTTAGACTTTGGTTCAACTCCCAGCTTTGCTGCTTGTATCTGCTTATCTTGGGGAAGTTTAACTTGTGTAGGCTTCAGAGTCTTCACTTGTAACATGGCAAGAGCGTTACCTCATGCACGGATTGCTGTGAAGATAAATGAGACCATGTACATAAGGAACTCAGAGCAGAGTCTGATACATAATATGTACTTAGTACAGCAATGGTTGTTACTGCCATTGAGTTGTTTTAATGCACTGAGATTAGGGCACATAGACAAAGTGAGGTTTACTTGGCAGAAGTCATAAATTCTCAATTAAGCTCTTTAACCCTCAGTTTGCAGAAAATATTAAGTATAGCCTCTCTAGCTTTCAGGTGAGATGTTTGCGAAAATAAATATTTATAAATGTGCTTAATGTTCTTGTTTTTCTTTCAACCTAGGATTCCTCTGAAGGATCCAGACTGCTCCTGTTGTCCACCTGGAATTTTCTCTGTAGTGACATCATTACTGCTCACAGAGAAGCTTGGACTCGTAGCTTGCTGCGTTTTGCATCGTGAAAGTCAACTAATCCTAGGACCTGACTGATACCTGTAACCCCACTCACTGGTTAATGTCTACAAACTCCGTCTACTGAATGGGTGCTGGCACCTCTTTCTTTCTCTGTTTTTGAAAGCGCTGCGGGGAAACCATTAGTCAGCCAGCCAGCCCACACAGCACAGTAAATGGGCAGAACCAGGTGGGCTCCATGCTCATTCCATGTATTTGTTTAAGCAGATATTATTTTTAAAAATCCGAAAGTTCTCAACTAGCAGTGTTTTTTTTTAAAGTACTGTCAGTTCTGGTGGATTGATATTATTTTTAACTGATACTCGGGGCTTTTCTCTGTTTTGATAGTATGGGTGGTTTCTTGTTTATTTGTTGTTTCCTTAAAGTCGTTTTTTGAATAGGTCATCTAAATTATGTCTGAGACAGATGTCTTTCCCCTTTTTTTCACCTTAAGCTTTGAGAAAGCTCTTTATCTTATGAGGCCGTATTCCTCAGTACCATCTGTCCAAAGAATTTACAGCTTTCCCGGAAATGCACAAATTATTTCTTGGACCTGAGATTGCAGGGTATTTGACCCGCATTACTGAAAAAGGAGAATTCAGAATGATACCATATTTTAACAAATGGCAGTTATTAAACTTTGTCGCTCCCTCCCTCCCTTCCCTCTCTTCCCCTTTCCTCAGTGATGCCAAAGTAATTGTGTGGTTGTCGGACTTGTCTCCTTCATTCAGTCTCCCTTCGCCTAAAACATCTCTGGTGCCAAAATTCTGTGCCAAATGACTGTGACTCAAGGGAAGTCACCGATGGCTCGATAGAGATTTGCTGAAATATCTGAATGTACTGGAAACTCTGGAGTGTGACTAGGATGGGGCCAGCTTGCTTTATGTCCGGGGTGACTCCTCATAGGTGGGATTATATTGCATCCTTCTAAGGGATCAGATGTGCAGGCTAGACTGTCGCTGGGGGCAAGCCGGAGTCCTTGGGAGGAAGGGCACTTCACTGTGCAGGGCTGAGAGGATTTGAAAGAGCACGTTCTCCTTTGGAAGCGGTTGTGGCTGATCACCAGTGTTCGAGGAGGGTTGCCACACTGCCCCTCTTCTTGTCAGGATGGGTGCAGAAGTAGTTTGGAGGTGGGGCTGGGGCTTTGATGGGGTTGGAATGTTCTCATGTGTTTGAGGTAAGCAGCGGCGTGGCTTTGATCTAGTGTAAATACCCACTGCCGACAGTGCAGCATGTGGCCGGCGGGAGTGTTTGGAGTGGGAGTGGGCCTGCCCTGTGGAGCCGCGGGGCCGCCCTCACCCTGTGCTGGAGCCGAGTCAGGCTCTGCGGGGGCCACTGCCCGGCAAAGTGGGACTTGCTGGCTATCTTTAAACTCTTGAAAAAGCTGCGTTTCTCGGAAGTGGAGGATGATGCTGGGAGCACGGTTTGGCTTTGTGTCCAGCCGTCAGTCAGTTCTCTCTTATGTACTTCCTGTTTCATTGGCTGCTCTAGCAGAAGTAGTGAAGAAAGGCTAAGATTTGGCCTTCCAACTCGATGGATTGTGAACAATAGATGGTGAGGAGTCTAAGCCTCTTAGAAGCCCCTTTCTCTAGAGCATTTTTATTCTTAAAAATACTTGTTAGCAGATTTATTTGTGCAGGTTTCCAGTTGGCTTTTCCTTATTGAGAAAATAAGCACCAGCTATCAGTGAATGCAGACAGAGACTGCTTTTGATAGAACCAGACTGACATGGTGTTCTCCCTTAACCCAGTACTTCCTTGCTTTATCTAAGTGGTTCATCCCAGAATGGCGTGGCATCAGGTGGAGAGAGCAGAGCAGTGACCTGATACTTTCTGTCATGAGGTTTGTCCTGGGGTTCTATTTTAGGGAGGTAGCTGAGATTTAGGAGACTTTCTTTGGTTGAATGGCATTGGTATCCCAGGGTGGTATGCCGGGGCTCGAGTGGTGAGAGAGATGCTTGCCACGCACACATGCTTTTGTATAGCTTGCCCCCTTGGGCACTTTATGTGTGAATTTGGGCTGTGTGTTTCATTTAAGTTATTTATTAAATGCACTTCCCTTGCTTAAAGGGTGTGATAAGTCATTTTTAAATAGAAGCTGTGATCCAGTTAGAATCTAAATTTGAGAAATAAACAGCATAGCTTTCTGCCTTGTAATATGTAAGGGTTCTAATCCTGTGGAATCTTCTGGAGAACTGCAAGACAAAAAGCCTTTTATCATTTGCCACAGCAGGGTACTGTCTCCCTTTTAACTTGGTGGGTGGGTATTTTTGAGCCAGTATTTAACAGTTTTTTTAATCTATAAGATTTTTAAAAATCTGTTATGTTTAATTTTCATGTTGGAACAGTCTCTTTGGAAATGCCTCCTTTTATGGCTGTGAACATTTCATTTCTTTCTGCGGTCCGTTGTGATGGGTTCTGATGGGGTGTCAGCACAGGGCAGTATTTCCGTGCCAGCGGCAGACGCGTGAAGACACAGAGCGCCTCCTCAGTTCACATCACTGGGTGAGCTGTGCTAGTGGCATCAGTGCAAACCATAGACCCTGGAGTTTCGCACCTTTTAATGTGATAGACTTTTGCCCTGGAACCAGGGAATCTGGTTTGAAAAACTCCACAGCCACAGCGAAAGGCTAGAAATACTGATTGTACCTGAGTGCCAGAACATGTTCAAGGAGCTGGTACTTAACAAATTGAACTGAACCGCAGCTGTTCCTCCCCCCACTCTTCACCCTGAATGTCCTTCTCTGGAGCACCCGTGGGAAACGGAGTAGTGCAGGGCTGTTGACTCTGGTGACTGCTGGGTGATCCAGAGGCGGCTGTTTTGTTGGCTTGTGAGGAAGTGAGCAGATCCCTTCTCTCTGCCCGGAGAGAAGAGAAGCGGTGGTTTTGTGCAGCTTCCCCCCCAGGAGCCTCTGTGTGGCTACGGAGAACCTGTCGTCCTTGCACCTGTGCCCCACGATGGCCAGTGCTGTGGCCCGTGCATAACTGGGGAAGCCACCTTTGGCCACGGACTTCTCTAGACTCTCGCTGCTTCCTTACTTCGTATAGGGCCTCACACAAGTGCTGGAAGGTCTTTTCTAAATAGAACTCCTTTTCCCAGGGAGCTCCTCATCTCTGTCCCCCTCCACCCTGAAGCTCTCGTACTGAAGACAGGACTGATCTAAACCCAGGTACTGGCATTTGGCAGTATTGCTTTAGAATTTGGGGAAAATTTGGGTCCCAAAAATGCACAAGCTTTTCAAACCAGTGATAATTAACCCAATCAAAAACTCCCCACGGAAAAGCTAGCTTTTCTAGGCAGCCAGTGCCAACCAAGATCTTTCCACTAGTGGAGGGGCTAGAGAGGAGGTGAGTACATAATAGCCTGAGTGCTTGGGTTGCCATGGAAACTGGAGTGTGTGAGGCCACAGCCAGGGGGGCTGAAGAGCCATTGAGCACTCCCCAGATGCTCGGAGACTGGCAGAGTCTGTTGGGAAAAACACTCACGCCCTGGGGCCTTTCATAGCAGGGGTCGCCCTTGGCTCTCCATGAGCTTGTTCAGCAAGAGAAACAAGGTTTCTTAACTGTTACACCATTTTTTTGTATTTCATTCTTATTTGACTATATATCACATATATATATGTCATTGTAAAGAAACAACCATATGCATTGTTTTTCTTTGTTATTCATGTAATATTCTGAAATTAAATTTCTTTTGTTTCATATCCATAGACTTTGGTATCTTTTTTTTTTTT